>SKCR01023474.1:0-289989 GCA_019454045.1 Zanthoxylum bungeanum | reverse complement strand
AAAATTGGACTTTTAGGTGTATTGAAGTGTTTGGAGAAAATTGGAAGTGTTTAAAATTGAATTAAAGGAAAAAAAGCTCTCCGCCAATATTTTACACAGGGTAACATTGCGACACTGATCTTCACCGTCGCGACACTGAGCTCTCAAATTTTCGGGCGTCATGACGGTCACCCTTACACGTCGCGAAGCTAAGCATTCGCAGATTGGGCGTTGCGACTCCAAGACTGAGCTTTGCGATACGCCGACAACTACTGCCAATGAGTGCTGAAATTTCATTTTCTCCGTTCCAGAGTTTTCGGACTATGATTTGGTCCCTATTTTTTCCTACTGACTAAAACAGAATATAGTATTCTATAAAATAATTTAAAAATACACATATTTTTGATATCCACGGGTTAGACCCACTTCCGCTGCACGAGACATCGATCCGACCCTAGGGGTCCCACATCCGCCCCAACAATTGTATCCGTTGAAACTATCAAAGTACAAAGTTTTCTTGATAAGTTAGAGAATTGAAAAATAAATTTGGTTAATTTGGGGGATTCAGGGATTTTAATTCAAATCTAGGGTTTATTCTAAATTGGAATTGAGAATTTAGGGTTTTAAATCTAAATTCAAATAAAGATAGATTTGGTTTAATCAACTTACATAATTGAATTGATTAAACCTTAAAATAGATTCAAAGAATTGAATATACTCTTGCCCAAGCGTATAAAAGCAAGAATACTCTGAAAAATCAATAAAAGTTCAAAGAACTCCAAATAGAAAAAACCTTTAATTTCACAATAGTTCAGAATTGGTAGAATAATCTATAAAGCTAACCTTAAATATTAGTCTATAACCTAGGTTAAAATACTAATAAAGCAGAAAGTTTAAACTATCCTTTAATGAAATAATTAAATTAGAACATAATAGGAAAACATTGTTCAAGCGTTACTGACACGGTTTATGTTATTGTTCATTGTTTGTGTTTCATGCACGTTCTGACCTACCACCTATCCATTAGTCTCTTTTGGTTGGCTTAGAACTCGAGTCTTAAAAGATTCCCATATTTTCGGGAGATATTTTCGGTTCCCTTCGAGTGTTCAATGAGATATTAAGCCCTCTAGGGATGATTCTCATCTTTGTGTGTTCAGCCAGAGGTTGAACCCTCCAAGATGCTATCACTATGTCTCATGATAATTTCCCTTTATTTTAACTTAGTTGTAATTTTCTCAAGCGCCACACATTTTAAATGCTGAATGTGTAAAAATAAGAAACTATAACCTGAACATCTTTGGAAATGTTGTTTCGTATGACATATAATCTTACATAGAAGTTCAGTAAATTAATGACAAACATTTGATTTTCTCTTATAGGCTTATTTTCTTATGCAATCTCCAGACACAAAAGCTATTGGTGACGCCCTTAGGTTTGGATCTGCTAGAAAACCAATTCATGCTGGTCTGTTGCTTGGTTTTTCTATATTTGCATTGGCTGTGTTTATCTCTAGATTTGGCTTGTTGTTAATATAGATGGTTAATTAATTTTATCTGATATTTGTCTGTTGACTGGAAATAAAAGCTGATTGTTTTAGCAATTTACTGTTGAGTATTAATTTCTTTTTTGTTATTCAGTGAAGTTTAACTTCTACATAGGGCACTTCACTTGGGTTTGTAAAACTCAAAAAGGAAGGATTATGTGTTCTATTTACTTGAATTCTATACTTTATGTAATGTAACAATATAATTGTATATGATCCAACTACGTACAGTCAGTTATTTTGGAGTGCACAAGATCAAACACTCATTGGTTGGCTTCTGTCAACAATAAATGAAGGTTCACTCAGTCTTGTTCTTAATATTACTAACTCTTTTGATGTATGGAGAGCTCTTGAAAGACAATTTAGTGCACAGTCAAAGGCTAGGGTTTTAAAGCTTAGATACCAAATGAACATAACTAGAAAAGATGCAATGTCAATTGAAGATTACTGTGTAAAGATGAAAAATTTAACAGATAGATTAGCATGTGTTGGTATTGTTATGACTGATGATGATTTGATGATGCAAATACTATCTGGTTTGGGAACTGATTATTTTGATGTGGCTACTTTTATTACTAGAAGTAAAATGAATTTTGATGATGCTTATGCTATGCTACTCACACGTGAATCTAGAATAGAGCATGAAATGAATAATAAGAATATGTTCAATGCAAACTTTGCTCAAAAAAGAGGGAATTCCAGGAGAGGAAATTATGGTGGTGGATTTTCAGGGAACTATAATGGTGGTGGAAGAGGCAATTTCTCAAACAGGATACAATGGTGGATATAACAATTATGCAAGGAATGTGCCTAGCAATTTTAGTAATAACTTTGGCGGTGGGAAAAGTATGCAAGGCAGATATGGCAGATGAGGCTTTAATGGAATAGTGTCATATTCTGGACAACTAGATGACACTCATGTAGTCTGTCAAATATTCTTTAAAACTGGGCATACTGCAGATATATGCTGGAATAGGTATTCTGAAGGATACATTACTCAGTCTAGAAACTATGGTAGAGGAAAAGGGCAAAAACAAACATATATGGCAGGTTTTGAAGGGCAAAGTTGTGGTTATGGTTAGACCCGGCCATGGTTCCGGTTCCGAACCGGAACCTTAATATTTCGGTTCGGTTAGGGTATTCCCTAACCGAATCGAAATTGAATCGTTAGAACCGAGCGGTTCGAACCGGAACCGTTGGAATCATTCGGTTCCAACGGTTCTACGGTGGAACCGTTTAATTTTTATTTTAAAATCATTATTAAAATATAAAAAAAAAAAAACCAGAATGGAATCGAAACTGAATCGGAACCGTTCGGTTCGGTTTTGGTTCCAAATAAGTGTAGAACCGAAACCGAACCAGAATTATCCGGTTCGGTTTCGGTTCCACACTTGTGGAAATGGGAACCGGACCGGTGGCCACCCCTAGTTATGGTTATGCTCCTAATTTTGATGAAACAAGATCCTCATCCATGTTTGTACCTGCTTATAGACCTGGTCGGCGGTTCGGTTCCAGTTCGGAATCGAATCGAACCGGCATGTTACTGGTTCCACAAGTGTAGAACAGGAACCGAACCGGTTAATTCTGGTTCCACACTTAAGTGGAACCGGAACCGAACCGGTCGGTTTCGGTTCGAACCTTTTTTTCATTATATAAAAAATCGAAAATAATTAAAATAATTTAGAAATTAAATTTTTTTAATTACGGTTCCAACCAGAATCGTATGGTTCCGGTTGGAACCGTTGGAACTGCTGGAACTGTTCGGTTCCAGCGGTTCCAACCGGTTCGGTTAGGGTTCGACCCCAACCGAACCAGTCCTTTACGGTTCCGGTTCTAGAATCGGAACCGTCCGGTTCTAACCGGTTCGGTTCCGGTTCCGAACAGGAACCGTGGCCGGGTCTACCTGCTTATATCCCTAGCTACATGTCTCCATCATCTCAGTTTATACCTGAATCTTAATACATGTCTGGAGCTACTTATGTTGCAAACTATGAATGACCTGCTGATGAAGGCTAGTATTTGGATTTTGGAGCAACTTATCATTTGACTAACAGCATAAGCAATATGCATATCAGGGATGACTTTAGAGGTAATGAACAGTTGATCATAGGTAATGGACAAGGCTTACAAATTACTCCCATTGGAGATGCATTTATAGTTCTTAAAGGCTCATATAATACTCTCTCAAAGATATCTTGCTTGTTCCTTATATTACCAAGAATTTACTCAGTATTTCTAAACTTACCAATGATGACCATATTTCTATTGAATTTCTTGGCAATGTTTGTGTTGAGATATATGTCATAGAGCTTCATATAATTTTACAAGTGGGGCTTTTGTTTGAAATAAAAGATGCATTATTCATTTATCAATTGTTTCGATTTAAATTGCATATTATAAATTATCTTGTTTACCATTAATTACTTATGTGCCTTTAGGCTTAGTGTATGAGTGTCATACACAAGAGAATTTAATTCTGAAGTTAGTAATATAAAATAGTCCATAAATAGCAAACAAAACGAGTACTTTATTTGTGGTTTATCTGTACCTGCTGTCCATTCTATGAATGTATGAAGACCTTGATCCGAGATCGTTCATGTGGTGACATGAGAATGAAGGCACCTTATATGATGTGATCATATAGGACTGGACCTAAATAGAAATGATTTTCTTATAATATCCATTAAATTAAGAAATTCATTTAATCTAATAGATGATCATATATAGATTGATCTAAATCCTGACTGTACTACGAACTCCTGCATGACAGGTTATGTCATTTGATTTATAAAGGTGATGACGGTGTAAAAATCCCGACCAATAGCTGCGTACTTTGGGGACATGATTTAGTGTATAGTTGTGGACGTTTTACATAGATATGAAGTTCACTCATTTTTGCGAGAAGTAGAGAAGTATCTTCCTTAAGGGTTGATTTGATACTTAAACGATTAGAGTGCTCAGTCTTTATATTACAAATAGAAAGATAAATATTCATAATAGTTACGAATAAATCGTTCATTAGAAAATCAATTATACGTAAGGTAAAAATAATTAGAGGGGTATAATAGATATTTTGACCCGGCTCTAATTATGAGATACTAGTGAAGGGTCAATCCATATGTAATGACTATATCGATGGACACTGATGTAGTTCGGCTTGTATTATATATTTACGGCAACGAGAGTACAACTTTAGGTTTTTAGTGGAATAACCTAAACTTAATAATTCAGAATATTTAATTAGAGAGTTTAATTAATATTCTAGGTATTGGAGCTCTTAAATGTAGGTTCATTTGGTCCTCGTGCTAGCTCGATGTATTATAGCAAATTAATATAATTGGATAGTTCAGTTATTAACTAACATGCATTATGATTATTAATATGATTAATAATATATGTCACACTTGGAGCTTAATGTTATTTTTAATATAAAGTTTTTTCCATAATAAATAATTATGGGATAATTATTTATTTATTTAAAATTATATTGTATGATTTAATGATTATTTTAAATTAATTAGTTCCAAAATATAGTTTTGGAAACTCCTTTTTTGAAATTCAAAATTACAAAATTTATTTAAGTAATATGTTTAATGTCTTAATCAGAATATTAAACAAATTTTGAAGCTACCAAAAGGGCCATATGGCCGAATTTTGCAAGGGTAAAATGGGCTGTTTATTTTGTGATTTGATTACAAAAATTATGAACAAGAAAATCCCAAGTATAAAAAGAAAAATATATTTTTTTTCTTTTTACACTAATCTAATAGTCTAAACCATAGCCACCTTTATTTTTGTTTTTCTCTCAAGAGTTGAAAGAAAAAGAAAGAAGGATAAAGAGAAGAAACTTTGTTTGTGATAACTAGAATCTCTAAAATATTTAAGGATTTGTTTAGTGAGTGAAGCCCGCTCTTCCTTTTATTGATTGCGAGCCATAGTAATGAAGATATTTAGGAAATGAAACGAAACCTCATTCTTCACCTCCTATCATCACTCGGCAGTGATCAGAAAAATCTACTCACTGCCGCCACTTTCAACTCCATTTTGGGGACTGTTTTATCTTGGGTTTTTGGTGTAATCATTTTGGGACTTTAGGGGCTGCAATAAGAGTGTTGTGGGATGTTTTAGTAAGAAAAATCAGACCTGAACTGTAGTGCCCATTAACGCCGAAACAGTTCAGTTTCTGTGTGTTCAGTGCGTGATTTCGAGGCTGAATATACGCTGCTGTTCGGGGGCTTTTTTGTGTTGATAAAATCATCAAAAATAACATAAAATAGTGGCTTAAAGGGCTATTCTTATTTGGCCAAAGAGGGGGGAGAGCAACAAAAATTTTCAAGTTCGGTCCGATGCCTAAGATGCTTCCGCCCTGCAGGAAATCGATTCCTATAGTTTGTTTTGTGAATGACAAGCTGAAGAGTCAAGTTCTTCTCAAGGGCCTTGCTGAAAAGGGTTTTTACAGATTGATTCTGTCTGATACTTATCACTCTCCACCAATAAAGACATATTACTCTTCTATGTTCACAAGTACACCAAACATTGATGATATCAATCTTCTTCACAAAAGATATGGACATCCTAATATCAATATATTGATGCATTTACTTAAATCTTCCAATTCTGTTAAAGTCTCTCAAGCACATTTACAACTTCTAACTCAATCTGTCTGTGAGGCTTGTCAATTACGAAAAACACACAGACTTCATTTTTCCCATTACTGAAATCAGAACCAAACAGGAGCTTGAACTCATTCATACTGATTTGTGGGGTCCCTCACCAATGTTTTCTAGAGAAGGGTGTAAGTATTATATCAGTTTTGTAGATGACTTTAGTAGATATACTTGGATATATCCATTAAAGTTAAAATCTTAGGCATGAAAATTAGTACAATAAGACTATTAAGATGTTGCAATCTGAATAGGGGGGAGAATATAGAGTGTTTACTCAATTTTTAAACCAAAGTGGAATCATTTTTAGACACTCTTGTCCCTATACACATCACCAAAATGGCATGGTTGAAAGAAAACACAGACATCCAGTTGAACTTAGTCTTGCTTTACTAGCTCAAGCAAAACTTCCATTTCAGTTCTGGTTTCTTGCTTTTCATACTGCTGTTTTTCATATCAACAGATTACCTAATCCTCTTCAAAAAATTTTCAAGTTTTCCATTTATCAAGTTTACCTTTCACATCAGATAGCAGTGATGAAATTTCTCAATCAGCAGGCTCTGACTATAGCAGAATTCAATTAATCTCCAGCTAGTCCTGAACAAAGATCTCATTTCTCACCTCATATCCTTGAACCTGCTATCAACCATATGAACCTTTATCTACATCACATATTGGTCTTGACAGTATTTCTCAAATACACAACCCAAACACTTGTCAACACCATGTTAAACGACCTTTTCATCCAATGGTAACAAAAAGCAAATTAGGAATCTTTAAGCCTTAAGTCTACTCTGCTGTTTTAATCCATAAAGAACCAGACTCGGTGGCAAGCGGCTTTAACTGATTAGAGATGGTTACAAGCCATGAAGGATGAATATGAAGCACTGATGAAGAATAACACATGGACTCTTGTACCTGATATCTCAGGACATAAAATTGTTGACAACAAGTGGGGTTAATAGAATCAAACATAATACAGTTGGAAGTGTGGCCAAAGGTTTTCAACAGGTTGAAGGAATCAATTACTTTGAAAACTTTAGTTCTGTTATTAAACCTTCCACTGTAAGAGTTATTCTGAGTTTAGCAGTAATGAAGAAATGGATGATCAGACAAGTAGATGTTAACAATGCTTTCTTGAATGATGAATTAATAGAAGAAGTTTATATGAGACAACCTGAAGGGTTTATCAATCCAAGCAAACCTGATCATGTTTGTAAGTTGTAAAAGGCAATTTATGGTCTTAAGCAAGCACCTAGAGCTTGGTTTGATAAGTTGAGATCATGCTTGCTACAATGGGGGTTTCAGAATTCAGGGGCAGACATATCAGAGATCTACTCTGCAAGGCTGAAATGGTTAATTGCCAAGGTATTGATACTCCATTGAGCACTGGTTTGAAACTCCAAAAAGAAGCTGAGGGTCATCTGGGACAGTATATTGAAGATGCTACAAGCTATGGAAGTATTGTTGGAGGGCTTCAATATTTGATTTTAACCAGACCAAAAATAGCATTTGCTGTCAACAAGTTAAGTTAATATATATGTCTCATGTCCAACTCTTCAGCATCTAATGTCTTGTAAAAGAGTATTAAGATATCTAAAAAACACTCAAGCCTATGGACTGGGATTTGTTGTTAATGGTGAAATAAAGCTAACAGGGTTTATTGATGCAGATTGGGCTTGTGATATTGATGACAGGAAGTCTTTTGGTGCCTATTGCATATACTTTGGTGATAATATAATTTCTTGGTCTTCAAAGAAACAAATCAGAAAATGATAAATCAGATTCATAAATCTTTCAATCTTTTACATGAGATCTCATATATGTAATATTAAATATATTTATCATTTATTTAATATATATATTTTTTAATATTTTAATATAAAGTGATAAGATTTTATTGAGTTGTATGGTATTGTGGTGTCATTTATATTCTATTTTTTTTTTAATAAATGAAAAATGAGAATCATCATGGTGGAGTATCTTCCACTCATACAAACACATCCCAAAGTTGGTGGTGCACATAAATTCCATTAAAGCTTCTTTGAAATTATTTATTCAAGTACTTGAAGGTCAAAACACATTGCGGTTCCCACATGCAATCATAATACCACAATCTTCTCCACAACCTTTGCTCTAAGATGCTTTCATCTATTCTTTTTATTTTCTGTTTGGTTGTGTAGAGTTGAACTTCAGGTTCTACGTTCAAATTTGAGGAGTACGTCTTTTGTAAAAACGTAGGACAGTCAGAGATTTTATATGTTCCGCTTAAGTTCGGAAGTGATGATTTGATGACGGGATTTTCAACGATTTTTTAAAAAAAAACAAAAAAAAAATTATTGTAAGTGTGGGTTCCACACGGTATTATGTTATATAAATTCAACTTTTTTTCTTATTGAAATGTGAAGTTAAATATTTGTTGTTTCATGTATAATATTTTTATTCGTTAATTAACACAAAAATGAATTGAACCTAGAAAAAAAGATTGAAAAAATAGATAAATAATGTTGTGGCTGGTGGCAATACTGCTGGCTGAAAGGGCAATATGAGAGAATCTAGAGAACAAAAAGAAAAAAAGTTGTTGAGCTCCAAGACTTTAGAGTTTCATCATTGAAACCTCTAAAAAAGCATTTCCACTCAAAATGCTCTTGTAGTGAAGTAAAAAATTAATATAATTTTATAAGAGATTTTATTTATTTACTTTAATTGGAAATACTCAATGACTTGCAACTGGGGTTATGATAATGTGAGTAAAGGATCCCAACTCAACCAAAAGCTGAATGAAGAAGCAAAATGGGGCGCATATTAACTACTAATCTCCATACTTTGCATGAAAATTATAATCGAACTATATGGTTTACGGTTCGGCCAAAATCGAAACCGTAAATCTTAATCGTAATCAAATCGAATAGTATGGTTACTTGAACCGTATTTTTTTTTTAAAAAAAAAAAATTATTTAAAAAATATGGTTCAACCGTAAAAAAATCAGGTTCATTGCGGTTGAATTGGATTTTTTACGGTTGAACCATGAATTCAGTTCCGGTTCAACTGTCGATTTCAACCGTAACCGAACCGGATCCATCTAATTCGATTGCGGTTCACATTTTAATTGTTTCGAATCATATGATCAGTCAGTGGAGCAGTCAATATGTTTTGCATCATGATAAGAATTTTATTAACTTGTGCATGATCTTATGATTGTAAGGAACCTTGAAGGCCACATATTTTCATACTGATATGATATTATCTATTTTGGGTTTAAGTTCTCATGAATTTGTTATTAAATTTTATCCAAAAGACTTCGTACCAATGAAGATATTATCCATATACTTATAAATCTATGATCTTCCACATTTCTAATCAATGCGAAACTTTGTTTGCATACCGAACAATGATATCACTTCCATTATAACTTTTGTTTTTTCTTAATAAACAAGGACAAATAAGGGGGAAAAGGGAAATATATTTGGGACCTACTTATTGAAAATGAAAAAAGTGAGAACTATCATGTGGAGTATCTTCTACTAAAACAAACGCATCCTAAAGTTTGTGATCCACTTAAATTTCATTAAAGTTTTTAGAGGTGGATGAAAAAAAATTGAAATTAAAAAATCCGAATGTAATTAAAAAAAAATCAAATTGAATCGATAATTTTTTATTTTAAAAATATTATTTGATTTTTTTATCTAAAAAATCGAATTGAATTAATTGAATAATTTGATTTTATTATTCTTAACGTCTAATTATATTTTTTATTATTTTATATATTATATTTGTTGTATTATTAATTTGTTTGATGCTTAATGATGATTTATTTAATGATTTATTATCTTTAAAAAATTAGAAAAAATATAATCGACCCGATAATTAAAAATACTTATATTTTTTAAAAGAAAAACGAATGTTTATTTTTATTTTTTTAAAAGATAATTATAATTTTTGTTTATAATTATATCGAATTGAATGATACCAAACTTTAAAAGCTTGTTAGAAATTATTCATTCAAATGCTTAAAGGTCAAAACACACCGGTTCCCACGCGCAATCATAATACCACAATCCCCTCCTCAGTCTTTGCAGTAAGATATGTCTTCGTCGACTTTTCTTCTTATTTTTATTTCCTAACTAATAATACAATACCTTATTGTAATTGTGGGTTCCAAACGGTACAATGCTTTATAAATTCAATTTTTTTTTAGAATGGTTGGAAATCAAATTATCTTTTCAGGGTTTAAGCGGAATAGGTAAAATTTCCGACTGTCGCAGGTTCTTATAAAAAAACGTATTTACTGAATTTGAACTCATGACCTAAAAATCAGATCCCGAATTCTGTACCACAAAACCACGCCCTTTAAGGACTCAACATTATTTTTCTTTTTAATATGTGAAGTTGAATTTTGGTTGTTTGATGTATAATATTTTTATTCATCAATTAACATAAAATTAAATTGAACCTATAAAAAAGATTGAATAAATTGATAAATAATGTTGTGGCTGGTGGCAATACTGCTGACTGAAAGCAAGATGAGTGAATCTTGTGAACAAAAAGAAAAATGATGGTGAGCTTCAAGACTTTATTGTTATAGAGTTTCAACTTTCATCATGGAAACCTCTAAAAAAGCAGATACACCACATTTTGTCTCCTAATGCTCTTGTAATGATTTTTAAGAGATTTAAGATTTTATTTATTTACTTTGGAAATACCCAATGACTTGCCACTGGGGTTATGATAATGTGAGTAAAGGATCCCAACTCAAGCAAAAGCGGAATGATGAAGCAAAATTGGGCATATTAACTACTAATCTTGATGGATACGTTTACTAAGAGTATAAGTTAACTTATAAATTATGAAACAAATGCTAGAGTATAAATTAGGGTAAAAAAATAATATCATATTGTGATATTATAATTTTGTGAGCGTTAACGCTAGCGTTAAAGAACGAGTTTGACATAACATTCTTTAATGCAATGCGTTCAACAAATCGTTTTAACGCCAACTTTAACATTAACGTTAAAGAACGTATTTAACAGAGCATTTTAACACATTTAGTAGAACGTTTTAATACTAGCATTAAAAAACGTGTTTGACATAACATTTTAACGCAAGCGAAACACTCTAATAAATACATCATATATATATATATATATATATATATATATATTGCCAAGTTAGCAATCGTGGTGTGAACTGCTTTAATTATGAGATTTGACAACTTTTGAATTCATTATGCTATTTGCTTGAATTCAATAATATAATTGTTTTGGATCCAACTAGGGTGCAGCAGCTGTACGTACATAGTCTTATTAGTTGTTTCGAATCATATGATCAGGTCGTGGAGCTGTCATTATATATGCTTTGCATCATGATTAGATTTCTAATCTATGGTTTATGTCAAATCTCTTTTAGGGAGGGATATTGTTTGTATGTTGCATTAGGCAGATTGTGAATTTTTTATCTTGATTAAATTACAGATAAGCTAATAAGGTCTAACATATTCAAGAAATTATTGCTCTAAAAAAATTATCCCCAAAAAATATGGTTGGTGGCAAATACTTAAAACTTGATTGTCATAGCTTGATTTCGAGTCTAAGGATATATTTCTTATAAGAGTCTGGGAGAGTCGGGAATTTTACATGCTCCGCTTAAGTTCGGTTGAATAATTTCGCGACGAGATTTCCAAAATTTCAAAAAAAAAAATGAAGAAATATTGAATATAAGGTACTTGTGAAGGCATCAAAATTTGAAAATAGTTTCAAGTATAGTGTTCTATTAATAGTGGAATTGGCGATAAAATGACATACATAATACATACTCTCTCATATGGAAGAAATGATTTTGTTTGTCAACGGCCAGATCTTGATTGTTTCTTGGCACAAATGAATCCATTCTTGTTGTTAAGGATACATTGTTAAAACGAAAATTATAATATCTTTTTCCCTTGTAATTCTCTATTCTAAGTAATTTACAATTTCTATTATTTATATATATATATATTTAGATTTTCCTTTAATATTTTAGTTTTTTTTTTTTGTATTGCCTATATAAAGGCTGTTACACTGTAATTATATTCAGATTGAAATACAAAGGATTTCAACTCAATCTATAACATGGTATCAAATGATTTTTTCTCCGGGTCATGTTAATTCTCTGCCTTCCGCCACCGCCGTCGCCGCGCGTGCACCTCACGCTCCTCTGCTCTGCGCTTGTTCTTCACGCGCCGTCGCATTCTAGGCCAAATTATCTCCCGATTCTGGTGCTGTTGGATTCATAACACCATCCCAGTCCATTTCTGCCCCTCTCCATGCCGATTTCGGCATCTGCTGCTTGGATATACTCCTCCACTGATTCGCCAAACCCTCAAATTTGGTCATTTTCTCTCGACGGCGAGTCTGTTCTCACCACCACTACCAGACGCTTTCTCAGTCCATCCTCGACCTTTTCCCGCCGTCAGCACTCCTCCTCCGTGGCTATCAAAGCCGTTCGTGGATCTTCAAGAGTGTTTTTGTTAGATTTCTAAAACTTCTGCCCTTCTGCATATTTTTGAAAACTTTTGGACTTGTCTGTTATTTGTATTGGTTTGGGGCAAAACTGCTATTTTCAGAACTTTTGGGCCACTTCTGTAATTTTTGAAAGTTTTGAGGTAATTTTATAATTGTCTAAAGTTTGGGATTTTTTCCAAATTTACATTTTTGGCCTATTTATTACATTTTTTTGGTTGTTTCTTTCACGATATTATTTAGACTTCATTGATTTTCTCCATGGACAAGTTTGACATCTCCCAACTAATTCAGATCCTCGTTGATGGTCACAATTATGTCCTCTAGGCCCAAACTATGTGTAGCTTTCTCAAGGACCGTAAACTCTGGCGTTATATTACTGGTACTCTTATTGAACCGGATCAATATAAATTGAGAGTGGCGAAGATTTTACTGATCGCATTGAAGATTGTCAAAATCACAAGATCATTACATGGTTTCGCAACTCCTCTGTCTCTATCATAAATCTTCAATTTGGTCATTTTAACACAACCTATTCACTCTGGGACTTCCTTGCTCACCGATTATAGCCACATATTTATCTCATCAGTATCAGTTGATTTGTCGCCTCCACCAAATGCGTCAGGAACCTGGCCAATCTATTACAGAATTCCATTATCAGATGCAGTTTCTCTGAGATCAATTGGCTCTCTCTGAGCCCCATTGGGACAATTCTGCTGATGCTGTCAAATTCACCATCTGCAGAGATCGCCAAAGACTGATTCAGTTTCTCATGGCTTTTAACACCAAGTTTGAACCCACTCGCGCCTTCTTACTTTGTCAAACTCCACTACCCACTCTTGACTGCGCCATTGATAAACTTATTTATGAAGAAACTCGTCACTATCATTGCCACACTTCCTTCCAATTCTCCCTCCTCGAAGCCATGCAATTACTGTAAGTTGTCTGGGCACCTGGTCCTCAAATGTTCCATACGCCGTTGCAGAATTTTTCGTAAGTTGGGTCCTAGCCATTTTGAACGAGATTGTCCCACTGGTCATACTATTCCCTCCTTCACGGGCCGTCAGTCTATTTCTGTGGTAGCTTCTCATGATCTGTGTGACACTGAGCATTCTAGGCCTTCTCAACCTATTCAAGATATCGCCTCTCTCTTTCAATCCATAGCCTCCCAATTTGGTAACATCTCTGATTCTTCTACTATATCAGGTACTGCCTCTTGGTATTTTGATTCTGCTTGTTGCAATCACATGAATTCCGACTCAAGTATCTTTACCTCTACATCTACTCCATCACATCTTCCTGCCATTTAAACTGTTAATGGCTCTTTCATAACCCCAGTCATTTTGGTCACATTTCTCATCCACATCTCTTTGTATCTAACACATTTTTTTTACCCAAACTCACTTTAAATCTTTTATTTATCGGCTAATTATGTGACATTGGTCTTAATGTCGTATTTACTACTTCTGGTTACTCTGTACAGGATCCACGGACCGGTCAGACGCTTGGGATAGGCCGTAAGAAAGGTCGTTTGTTTGAGTTCATTAGCCTTCATCTTACTTAAGACCTTTCTCCATGTTACTCTGCCACCTCTACTTCACCCATTACCTCACTCAGCCTGTGGCACTCTCCGTTGGGTCACCCTTCTCTTAATCGATTACGTTTATTAACTTCTAATGGTCATTTAGGTCATGTTTCAATAAAGATTTCGATTGTATGCCTTGTCAGTTGGGAAAACAAACTACGTTATCTTTCAATAATAGTACTTTGGTTTCCTCTTCACCTTTTTGGTCCATTCTGATATTTGGGGTCCATCTCCTACTCCTACTATGGGTGGTTCAAAGTATTTTGTGATTTTTATTGATAATTATTCTCGTTAGATTTGGCTCTATCTTATGAAAAATAGCTATGAACTTTCCTCATTTTACCAAACCTTTGCAAATATGGTTAAGGCTAAATTCAATCGACCTATTAAAACTTTCCACACTGACAATATCATGTGATATAAAGACTCGGATTTTCTACACTTTTTCACCAAAATATGACTATCTGTTATCGCTATTGTCAAGGTACAACTCCACAGAATATGAGAGCTGAATGCAAACACATGCGTATTTTAGATACAGTTCGTGCTCTTCTCATCTCTTCCTCTTGTCCTGAACGTTTCTGAGGAGAAGCTGTCATCACCAGTGTCTACACCATTAATCGCCTTCCGTCTCATGTTCTATCCAATCAATACCCTTATGAAAACTCCATGGTACATCTCCTAATTGTTAGGGTTGGTGCTCAGAGCGCCAATCCGGATCGTATTTATGTCCGATTCATGAAGATGAACAATACCGTTTTCTATAATATTACTTAGATATGGTTACACCTCTTATTTTTATATACGTATTCGATCTAATAACGATTAGATTGAAACTAGATCTGATTTAGTAATATGTATATATTAGACAAAGACATCATGATTTACAAAGTAGTGCGCAGTTACAATGTAGTTTATAATAAACAATGGGAAGTATCACTATAAGTTATATATTCTCAAATAAAGTTCTTGGTCAAGATTTACTAACACGTGTCGGTTAGTAAAATCCGCTGAGACCAGTACATGTCGTATATAGAGACTTGGTATGATGGTTTATCCCAATGAACCATGAGTTTCGGGAGACTCGTATAGACATATATGTGTTTATTTGACAAACACTGAACGACTCACCAAAGATTTCATAATAGATGGTACACCAACGTCAATAAGAATCTTCTCGAGTTGAATAGTATATTGGTCATTCGACTTGAGATACCACTGTGGATATATGAGACATCCTCCACATTTTGATTGTTGTCACGTCACTAATCTATTTAGATCAGACCTTCTCCTGTTTATTGGGTGTGGACTCATGCTCATGATATCCTGTGAGTATCAGATAAAATCCGCCAGTCCTGTTTACAGGGCATATGAATCATGTACGTGTTTGCGATCTAGTAAATCCATGGTTGTGGTACACTGTGGAAGCGAGTTTCGAGTGTTATATAGAGATCGTAAATTTATAAGTTGACTATATTATACCTTAGAGATTTGACGTTCCTATCTATATACCCGTTATAATATCAATGGTCTGTGACAGAGGGATTATACGTATACAATGACCTCGACTTGCATAGTTTGGCGAGATTATCCGTGGTCATCATAATTTACGAGTGGGTGAATTATGAACACGAAAATTGATTTTGTGATGGATAAACCTAAACTTAGAGAGTCCGACGATATGAAGTGTACTCGTTGAACACTTGGACAACACGTTATGAATAATACGAATTATTCATAATACTTTATCAGATTGAATGAGTTAATTTGAATCCTTTAACAGTTAAACAAAAAATACATGCATAGGGGCATTTCGGTCAATTAATAATTAATGTGTATTTATATTTGATATAAAATTTGATTAGATACACATTAATTAATTGTCAAATGATATTTTGACACATGTTATTAATATATGTATTTTTTTATTTAGTGTAAATAAAAATAAAAATTTACAAATACATATATTAATTAATTATTTAGATATTTAAATATTAAATGATTAAATAATTTAATTATGTCCATAAGTCTTAATTGTTATGATAAATGGTTAGATATTTTTTTTGTAGTAAATGACATGACATTTAAAGATTGTAATTATCAAATTGATTTTGCTAACTTAAAGCTTGTATTTAATTAGATTTATTAAATGTAAAAATTGGCCAAAAATGCCTCTAGTTCATGCCCAAACCTACTATATAAAGGGATATGTTTTTTTCTTTTGCTTGGTGAATGTTAACCTAGCCTCCAAATGTCAAAACAAGTTCTCCAAGCATTTTAGAGAAGAAAAATTCATGCAAGAACAAAGTTAAAGGAACTTGAGGAAGATTAAGGTAATCTTTTGTTTTCTTTAGTTTAGAAAATTATTTTTGTTGTTCTTACTTGAATTCTTATGTTGTAGAGATTCTTGTAAAAATTGTAGAGATTCTCTATACTCTAAAATTTGTGGCGTTTTGATTTGGTAGATGGATTTGGTGGCTAGATGCAAGTGTGAAGTAAGATTGAGTAATATTAGTGTAATATTAGTTCAATTTTATCATATGATGACTTGTTGTCATTTTAGAGTGTTATGACCCCTTTAATAATACCTAAAATTATTCCTGAGTTCTTCATTTGTAGTGATTTTGATTGGTGTAAACATTAATATGATTAATGCTGAAAAAATTGGATTTAAAACATGAAAAATGATTATTTTTACATCCAAATCATATCTGGAAATTCTGGAAATTTGGTGATAAAAAATATGTTATTTAAATATATTGGATGTGTATCGGGCATTGGAATAATTACCATATATTATTTCGGAGTGAAAATATGCGAAAACAGTGAAAAACGGTGTTACTGGATGAGTTTCGAGCTTACCGGGTGACGACAGCCCAAACAGTGAATTGGTCATTGTTCGGGCAGCCCATGAACTGCCCAAGTACTATTGGGGCTGACTTGGGCAGTCCCCATGTGTATTGGTTGGTCGGTTCGGCCAAAAACGCGTTTTATGCTATTTTACGGAAAAATATTTTTGTAAAAGTTTCACAATATTTTCTATATTAATTATGTCATTATTTGATATCAGATATAATATGTTTAGGTGAAATATTAATGAATTATTCATATTGTATATTGAATAATTTTTTCAGTAAGTTTAAAAAATTTTAAAGTTACGATTTCGCTCGAACCAAGCTTCCGTTGTGCTTGACCCCAACATGGCTCAAAGTATTTTGTGATTTTTATTGGTGACTATTCCTGTTACACTTGACTCTATCTTATGAAAAATCACTATGAACTTTCCTCCATTTACCAAACCTTTGCAAATATGGTTAAAACTCAATTCAATCGATCCATTAAAACTTTCTGCACTGACAATGCCATGGAATATAAAGACTTTGATTTTCTACACTTTCTTCACCAAAATTGGACTATCTGTTATCACTCATGTCAGGTACATCTCCACAGAATGAGAGAGCCGAATGCAAACACATGCATGTTTTAGATTCTGTTAGTGCTCTTCTCATCTCTTCCTTTTGTCCTGAACGTTTCTGGGGAGAAGCGGCCCTCACCAATGTCTACACCATTAATCACCTTCCATCTCATGTTCTAGCCAATCAATCCCCTTATGAAAAACTCCATGGTACATCTCCCAATTACAATCTTCTTAAAGTCTTTGGTTATGTTTATTTCATTCTTCTTCAGCCCTATGGACACACTAAATTAGAACCCTCGGGCTCGATTATGTTATTTATTAGTATATGGCATTGAACACAAGGGTATAGATGTTGGTATCCCATATATAATCGCCTTTGTATCTCTTGTCATGTCACATTTTGGAAAAATCACATGTTTTCCTCTGTTTCTAAATTTCAATATATCTCTTCCTCATCCAGTATCTTTTTTACATATAGCACTCTTAATCTGTTTCCCGATGATGACTCTGATGTACCTCCCTCAAATGATCCTTTTACAGTTGATCTCCCTTCGTCTGCATCGCTTGCGGGATCCATCACTGCCACCTCCAGCTCAAATCTGTCATCTTCAGGTAATCCTCATTCTCTTCGTTGTTCTACTAAGGTGACTGAAATTTCCGTCAAACTTAGGGATTCCATTATTTTTTCTACTAATCTCACTCAATATGAACCTCACTTTTACTCTGGGGCTAGTTCCCTGTTTGGCAACAAGCTATGGCCGAAGAATTACATGCACTTGAAAAAGCCCATACATGAGACTTAGTTGATCTTCCAACGGTAAAATTTGTGATTGGGTGTAAATGGATATACAAAATCAAGACGAAATCTGATGGCTCTATCGAACGATATAAAGCTCGTCTTATTGCCAATGGATTTTCTTAGGAATATTAGATTGATTTTGAAGAGACTTTTACTCATGTTGCTCGGCTGACTTCAGTTTGCAGTCTCCTAGCTGTTGCCGCCTCTCGACAATGGACTTTGTTTCAGATGGATATAAATAATGACTTTCTTAATGGTGACATCTCTAAAAAGGTTTACATGAAATTTCCACATGGCTACCCACATCCTCCTAATAAAGTTTGTAAACTTCGTTGGGCATTATATGGTCTTAAACAAGCTTCTCGGTCATGGTTTGAGAAATTCAGCACCGGTTCATACACTTGGGTTCACTTCCAGTGCCTATGATTCGACACTTTTTATTCTGCAAACTGATCATGGCTTTATTATTATTCTTCTCTATGTGGATGATATGATTATCACATGGGATGATTTGCACAGTATCTTTGTACTTAAGACCTCTCTTTAACAATATTTTGAGATGAAAACCTTTGTAATCTCAATTACTTTCTTGGTCTTGAGGTACTCTTTGATCAAATTGACTATTATCTATCTCAGGCTAAGTACGTTTCTGATTTACTGGCTCGGGTGAGGTTGACTGATAGCAAAACCAACTCTACCCCTTTGGATCCTCAAATTAAACTTGTTGTCACCGATGGTACCTATCTTCCTGATGTTACTCTTTATCCTCAGCTTGTTGGCAGCTTGGTTATTTAACAGTTACTCAGCCTGATATTGCCTACGCGGTTTGTTGTTAGTCGGTTTATTTCCGTCCCCCGCTTTGCTCACAATGATGTTGTTCTTCATTTACTCCGCTACATCAAGGCAACGTTATTTAATGGTCTTCACTTTTCCGCTAGTTCATCTCTTGAGCTGCGTGCCTACTCTGATACTAGTTGGGCCAATGATCCCACTGATCGATGATCTACAACTGGTTTATTGTACGGGCCAAATTTGGGCCAAGGGCAATTTTTTCATTTTACTCCGGGCCCAAGTTTCTACCTCAGAAGGAAGCCCAATGATTAAAATGAATAGAGGCCTTGAGATTCATAAGCCCAAGCTCAGGGAGGAGCCACGTAATGCCCAGACTCATTAATGTCACCCACAATCCATCCGTTCCAAACTACAAGCAGTAATGGCACTTTATTAGGTTAACTGTTACCATGTTCTAACGGGAAAATAATCAAAAGACAATCAATAAAGGCACACATTAATATACCATGGATATATAAGGAACAGGACTCCAAGAGGTAGAGGGGGATTCAACTTCCAACTCTCCTACTCACAGCTTTGAGACATCCTCAAGCTCACCACTCCTCCGATTGACCGCCCCCACGGCACCGAATAAAGTTCAAGGTAGTATCCAACCTTTGACTTCCCATCTTCTAACTCCTTAGTACCTTCACTGACTTGAGCGTCGGAGTGCCCCCGGCACCCACCACACCGGTGGGCAGTGCTCCCGCTCACTCTATATCTTTGTTTTGCAGGATCGCCAGTGCCCCCTTTCACGAAATCTCAATTGTGGACCTCGGGCGAAAACCAGCGTCTACAGTTTGGCGCCCACCGTGGGGCCTTGGCGATCCAAAGCATGTAAAAATCTCTCCATCTACGATCCTATCAATCGACGTATCTGGACCATCATTTGAACCATCCTACACACTTCCTCCAGTCGACATAAGAATACCCTCATAATCCCCAGCATACCCAAATCAAACCAAGAAAGTACCCTCTTAATTGACATCTTTTAGAGACAACTCGAGGCGGTTACCATCAACCCTGGATGACAATGATAAAATGCCATCTCCTTCAATCTACGTAAGGGGGATTACATCTCCTTCAGACTACATGAAAGGCTTGGCATCTCTTCCAGACTACATTAAAAAAAAAGGAGCGAGGAGTCTTCCTTCAATGGAACTATATTTCCTACCACTTACCTCACGTGATGAAGCGATGTGATTGGCATAGGAGATGTCTCAATCGACGATACCCGAATGAAGACTTGGAGTGGACATCATGTCAACATTATCAGGTATGGCTTGCACTTTTTAATAATATCCAGTCGACATTAGAAAGACAAGGGACTTATAATAGGTGTCATAGTTATGGACTTGTTATGGATGTCCCAGTTGATTCTGCACCATATAGCTTGAAAATGTTATGGGTGATGTCATAGTTGGCATTACCATTTATAGTATGAGACTTGCAATGGTGTCCCAGTCGACACTAAAATTTACATCCTGGCAATTGATGATGATGTTTCAGTCGACATTTAAAATATCTAACATAATTAGAGATGTCCCACTCGACATTAGTGTGTTGTTAAGGAAGTCCCAATTGAAAATACTATATACAACTAGTCACAATCGACAACTATATGATGGTTTAAAATATAGCAAAGATTCCGCTCGACACTCCACCTATGAGGCTTGACACTTGTTTAAGTTCCCATTCGACATGAGATGGAAGAAGACTCAGCTTGACTGAGGTACCATTAGATAAAATGAAGCCCAATTACCTAAATGGCAAAATGGATTGCCAAAAACTCCATGCTACGTCGGATGATTGTTATCCTCCTCAGATGACATAAGAGGATAGTCATTTTCTCCATACGACATGGTGGACATCAAATCCTCACTACAACAGCCCGAAGGGAGACACAATCTGATATGAAACCGGCTTGGAGAAGCACAGAAGCACAACGACAGGAGCAGACCGAGGCGACTATAAAGCCCAACGACAGCCTATGAACAAAACGGCTCTAGAGTAAGGCAATCATACCCCAAGAATAAAAAACCAAACCCCCAACCATCCATTGAAGGCCCAAATAAGGCAGCAAGGAAGCCCGGCTTCAAATAAGACCCGCACATAAACTACAATCCTCACAAAAAATGAAACCCAAAACATAGCAGGCCCAACAACAGAAGATGACGTTATATAGCCCATAGCCATGAAGTGCAAGGCGGTGGAAAATGATCCGTGTTAAAATAGAGATGGCATATACACCGGCACATAATATAATTTTCGGTTAAAATGAGGCTCATTGGAACAAAAAACTAAGGACATAGGCTCCAAGAGGTCTGCAAAGCTAAAGTTGTACAATTAAGACACCCTCCATCAAGCTGGCAGTCGACTCAATAAAGGGAACCTCAGAGACAACTAAGAGTTGATATAATATAAGGCCACTTGCCTCGAGTCGACTACCCACAATACAAATGAAGCCACACCACATGCAAGGGACAAAAGAATTCAACATGCCTAATGTCTCGACCCACTTGCAAAAGCCCTATTTGCACCTATCACAAACAAACTCGCACGACTCATGAAACCCTTTACTCTCTCTTTCCTCTTTCTTCTCTCGGAAGCAAATAAAAAAAATTATTTTAGAGAGTAGGGGACAAACACATCCACTTACCCCTCGTCAAATCCTAATCCCAATTTGTCTAACCTTAAGCCCCATGTTGCATACAAAAGAGTATTCCACTCGACAAAACTCCATGCATAGAAAACTATCTTTCACCCTAAAGTCAAGTCTTCCATTTTCAAATCAGAAAGCAATATATCCTAAAGAACTTGAAGCTGTAGCAGACGTTGAGGAGAGAGCTTGTCGGCTTAGCATAGATGTGAAGAAGTCTCTGTTCACAAGCGAAAGCGGGGCTCTTGACACGACATTTTGTGGTGTGTTAGTAGATGCCTTGGTTGTGTTGTCAGCATGTGTGTGGATTGCTGGTGGTGGCAACTAGGTAGGCTTTGGTCGCTCGTGTATCACATTTGAAAGGTAGCTTCCCAAACGGTGTGGGACAAAATTTTGCATGAAAAGGCTGCATGCTTCTTGTATTCAACATTCATGCATGCAACGTGGGCTGTGGTCCCACCTTTTATTTTCTCTTTTTCTTTGGGCTTGCTTCATGGGCTTGCTGTAAAGAATAGTAATGGCATCCAACAAGTGTGGGCCTATAGTTCGTGGAATATATTCTTCAAGAATATTAACACATATATTTGGTTTAACTTCACTCTACTTAGACATGGCACTTCATTGAGCTTAGAATCGCGTGACTGCGTGGACTTCGACACAACCGTGATTTTCGAGCTCTACTTCCTCTGGCTGCTCTTTCTTCACGGTGTGACGAGGCTGGGGAGCCTTTTTCATGTAGCACAAGCATAATCACCCTCTTACCCGAGTAGAACCTTAATGGTTTCGACATCTGAATGATATGGTGTAACTAGGGTACTAGGTCCTCAAGTAGGGCCAATCTGTAATTGTCGATGCGCGAAGAAGAAGAGATGAGATTGTAACTAAACCTCTGAAAAACCACCGAAATCTTTGGTTAGATCCATCTTTTTCTCTGTTTATCGCATCGGCTCTTGCACTTCAGCTGTTTCTGCTACTCTCCCAAATATTTCCTCCTCCCACGTTCCTTTCGACACTGTTCATGTTTCTACCGTGGGTCCCACTGACCATCAACAATATCTCTGCTTCCACTTCCATCATGTTCAAATTATAATTGTGGACAGCCACATGGTCCAGAGTATGGGCTTGCGCAACCCTATGCCCAGACAGCTCATCAGCAGGGCTATGGAGGGCACATCAATTCTTAGCTTGTTTACTCGTAGGGTGGCTCACAGCCCGGTTATTATCAACAGTAGCAGTATGGTAAACCACCATATGGCATGCCAACACAAGGAACGCAGCCCCAATTTTATGGTCCACCTAGGCCGGGTCAACCATGGGACGTCCCTTACCAAAGCCAAGTTCCTGCAGCCCAATGATATGGTCTTAATGTACCAGATCAGCAGCAATACCCTTATGCAGCAAGTGGAGCCATGCAGCAAGCTTATCCTTCATATGGATCAGCATCGGCTACTGACAGCTATAATCAGCCACCATCGGCATCTGGATCGGGATATTCTCAACAGGCTGGTCAAGTTGTTCCTAGTTATCCTCAGTCTGGTGGTCAACATGCCACTGGTTATGGGCAGGTAGCTCCTACTGTCGGGAATGCACAATACACAAATACTCAGCAAGTTTATCCCGAGCAGCCTGCGATTACCAATGCAGGTTACAGATATCAAGGGGCTCAATATCCTAGTTACGGAAGTAGTGCTCCTGGGTCGGCATATGCTGCTCCAGCGAATGGGTAGCCTGGTTATGTGGAACCAACATCAACTCAATCAAACTATGATCAGTTTGCCTCCCAGTCAACTGCATATGGAGTAGCTCAATGGACTACAGCAATCAGTTACGGGAAAACTGTCTCGCCTCAGCTTATTTATCCTCTGACACTGGTGCTATTTGCTATACCTTTTTTCCTCTGCCAGACACCACTGCTGGCACTTCTTAAGCTTCCGTGGTGAGCTATCTGGTTCACATTCAGTCTACCTCATCTCACAACGAGCTACACAAGCAAACAAGCCTCAGGACGACAACTCCACTGCACGACACTCTTCTATATAGCGACCAACAGTTATTTTGTCTCCAATAAATTGATAGACGCCTCAAGAGAGCAGAGCCGATGTGGTGATGACAAGGAATGAGAGATCACACTCGTTTATAGATACCTGAAACACGCTTGCAAGCATGTTACATTTGGCTTTTGCATTCTTGCAACTGCCATGCAAGGTGAAATTTGTCATATTTATTATGTAATACGATCTCTAAAATACAACAGATCCTTCCTGTCGGCATGGGCTAGCATTGACCTACCATTTGAGCCATTTATGTGGGCTTTGGACTACTCTTAAATTTTGGAGTAGATCCCTTGATGTACCTGTCTATACTTTGTTTAGAATTGGATTATTTTTCCTTTGATTTGGACTTTCTTTCCTGGCTCTCTCTCTTAAGCTTGTCTACCCTCTCTTGGGGACCACCAGACGACAAATACAAAGGGAATAATATACACTTCTTCCATTTGACCCAATCCATATGACTTATTGATACTGGAAAATCAATTAGCTCACTCAACGAAGCCTTTAAGCAACGAATAAAAGAGCACTTGCTCTCCGTCGCTTTCGTGATTCGTGTTCTTGACATTACCAGGTAATGTCATACGACCTGTGTGAAGACTTTCATCTGATCCAGACAAAATGAATACTCCCCCTGGCGCCTTTTCAGGAGTAGTCGCTGGAGAATATCCTGGCATTTATCAAGTCCATAGACTCGGTTTGGTCACACTCGTGCCAAAAGAGTGGTTACCTTCCTGGCCTCAGTAAGTCCAGTCGACTGAGGGCATCCCTCATAAACTCATGTCGAGTCAAGTTATAGACATGGATGACACATGTCGTATGACTTATATCTTCCTGGACTCATCAAGTCCAGTCGACCGGGGACATCCCCCATTGACTCATGTCGAGTCAAGTTGTAGACATGGAATACACATGTCGTATGACTTATATCTTCCTGGACTCATCAAGTCTAGTCGACCGGGGACATCCCCCATAAATTCATGTCGAGTCAAGTTGTAGACATATATTACACATGTCGTATGACATATATCCTGAATCTTCATCTGGTTCAGTCGACCGGGGACATCCCCCATAGACTCATGTCGAGTCAAGTTATAGACATGGTTTACACATGTCGTATGGCTTTTATCTTCCTGGCCTCAGCAAGTCCAGTCGACCGAGGGCATCCCTCATAGACTCATGTCGAGTTAAGTTATAGACATGGATTACACATGTCGTATGACTTATATCCTGAATCTTCATCTGGTCCAGTCGACCGGGGACATCCCCCATAGACTCATGTCGAGTCAAGTTATAGACATGGTTTACACATGTCGTATGGCTTATACCTTCCTGGCCTCAGCAAGTCCAGTCGACCGAGGACATCCCTCATTGACTCATGTCGAGTCAAGTTGTAGACATGGAATACACATGTCGTATGACTTATATCTTCCTGGACTCATCAAGTCTAGTCGACCGGGGACATCCCCCATAAATTCATGTCGAGTCAAGTTGTAGACATATATTACACATGTCGTATGACATATATCCTGAATCTTCATCTGGTTCAGTCGACCGGGGACATCCCCCATAGACTCATGTCGAGTCAAGTTATAGACATGGTTTACACATGTCGTATGGCTTTTATCTT
Source organism: Zanthoxylum bungeanum (assembly GCA_019454045.1). Classification (NCBI taxonomy): domain Eukaryota; kingdom Viridiplantae; phylum Streptophyta; class Magnoliopsida; order Sapindales; family Rutaceae; genus Zanthoxylum; species Zanthoxylum bungeanum. Next base: position 264,335 of record SKCR01023474.1, on the reverse strand, counting down.
CCTGGCCTCAGCAAGTCCAGTCGACCGAGGCATCCCTCATAGACTCATGTCGAGTTAAGTTATAGACATGGATTACACATGTCGTATGACTTATATCCTGAATCTTCATCTGGTCCAGTCGACCGGGGACATCCCCCATAGACTCATGTCGAGTCAAGTTATAGACATGGTTTACACATGTCGTATGGCTTGTACCTTCCTGGCCTCAGCAAGTCCAGTCGACCGAGGACATCCCTCATTGACTCATGTCGAGTCAAGTTGTAGACATGGAATACACATGTCGTATGACTTATATCTTCCTGGACTCATCAAGTCTAGTCGACCGGGGACATCCCCCATAAATTCATGTCGAGTCAAGTTGTAGACATATATTACACATGTCGTATGACATATATCCTGAATCTTCATCTGGTTCAGTCGACCGGGGACATCCCCCATAGACTCATGTCGAGTCAAGTTATAGACATGGTTTACACATGTCGTATGGCTTTTATCTTCCTGGCCTCAGCAAGTCCAGTCGACCGAGGGCATCCCTCATAGACTCATGTCGAGTCAAGTTATAGACATGGATTACACATGTCGTATGACTTATATCCTGAATCTTCATCTGGTCCAGTCGACCGGGGACATCCCCCATAGACTCATGTCGAGTCAAGTTATAGACATGGTTTACACATGTCGTATGGCTTATACCTTCCTGGCCTCAGCAAGTCCAGTCGACCGAGGACATCCCTCATTGACTCATGTCGAGTCAAGTTGTAGACATGGAATACACATGTCGTATGACTTATATCTTCCTGGACTCATCAAGTCTAGTCGACCGGGGACATCCCCCATAAATTCATGTCGAGTCAAGTTGTAGACATATATTACACATGTCGTATGACATATATCCTGAATCTTCATCTGGTTCAGTCGACCGGGGACATCCCCCATAGACTCATGTCGAGTCAAGTTATAGACATGGTTTACACATGTCGTATGGCTTTTATCTTCCTGGCCTCAGCAAGTCCAGTCGACCGAGGGCATCCCTCATAGACTCATGTCGAGTTAAGTTATAGACATGGATTACACATGTCGTATGACTTATATCCTGAATCTTCATCTGGTCCAGTCGACCGGGGACATCCCCCATAGACTCATGTCGAGTCAAGTTATAGACATGGTTTACACATGTCGTATGGCTTGTACCTTCCTGGCCTCAGCAAGTCCAGTCGACCGAGGACATCCCTCATTGACTCATGTCGAGTCAAGTTGTAGACATGGAATACACATGTCGTATGACTTATATCTTCCTGGACTCATCAAGTCTAGTCGACCGGGGACATCCCCCATAAATTCATGTCGAGTCAAGTTGTAGACATATATTACACATGTCGTATGACATATATCCTGAATCTTCATCTGGTTCAGTCGACCGGGGACATCCCCCATAGACTCATGTCGAGTCAAGTTATAGACATGGTTTACACATGTCGTATGGCTTTTATCTTCCTGGCCTCAGCAAGTCCAGTCGACCGAGGGCATCCCTCATAGACTCATGTCGAGTCAAGTTATAGACATGGATTACACATGTCGTATGACTTATATCCTGAATCTTCATCTGGTCCAGTCGACCGGGGACATCCCCCATAGACTCATGTCGAGTCAAGTTATAGACATGGTTTACACATGTCGTATGGCTTATACCTTCCTGGCCTCAGCAAGTCCAGTCGACCGAGGACATCCCTCATTGACTCATGTCGAGTCAAGTTGTAGACATGGAATACACATGTCGTATGACTTATATCTTCCTGGACTCATCAAGTCTAGTCGACCGGGGACATCCCCCATAAATTCATGTCGAGTCAAGTTGTAGACATATATTACACATGTCGTATGACATATATCCTGAATCTTCATCTGGTTCAGTCGACCGGGGACATCCCCCATAGACTCATGTCGAGTCAAGTTATAGACATGGTTTACACATGTCGTATGACTTATATCTTCCTGGCCTCAGCAAGTCCAGTCGACCGAGGGCATCCCTCATAGACTCATGTCGAGTTAAGTTATAGACATGGATTACACATGTCGTATGACTTATATCCTGAATCTTCATCTGGTCCAGTCGACCGGGGACATCCCCCATAGACTCATGTCGAGTCAAGTTATAGACATGGTTTACACATGTCGTATGGCTTGTACCTTCCTGGCCTCAGCAAGTCCAGTCGACCGAGGACATCCCTCATTGACTCATGTCGAGTCAAGTTGTAGACATGGAATACACATGTCGTATGACTTATATCTTCCTGGACTCATCAAGTCTAGTCGACCGGGGACATCCCCCATAAATTCATGTCGAGTCAAGTTGTAGACATATATTACACATGTCGTATGACATATATCCTGAATCTTCATCTGGTTCAGTCGACCGGGGACATCCCCCATATACTCATGTCGAGTCAAGTTATAGACATGGTTTACACATGTCGTATGGCTTTTATCTTCCTGGCCTCAGCAAGTCCAGTCGACCGAGGGCATCCCTCATAGACTCATGTCGAGTCAAGTTATAGACATGGATTACACATGTCGTATGACTTATATCCTGAATCTTCTTCATCTGGTCCAATCGACCGGGGACATCCCCCATAGACTCATGTCGAGTCAAGTTATAGACATGGTTTACACATGTCGTATGGCTTATACCTTCCTGGCCTCAGCAAGTCCAGTCGACCGAGGACATCCCTCATTGACTCATGTCGAGTCAAGTTGTAGATATGGAACACGCATGTCGTGTGAATTTTAACCTGACTTTCATCCGGTCTAATTGATTTGGTACTTCCCCAATGGCTCTAGTATGCCTACATACTATGGCCTCGTCCCAAGCGACACACGCATCAAGTACTCTCCAAACCAAGGACTCATTGACTTAAAGAGTAGGGGACAAACTGTACGGGCCAAATTTGGGCCAAGGGCAATTTTGTCATTTTACTCAGGGCCCAAGTTTCTACCTCAGAAGGAAGCCCAATGATTAAAATGAATAGAGGCCTTGAGATTCATAAGCCCAAGCTCAGGGAGGAGCCACGTAATGCCCAGACTCATTAATGTCACCCACAATCCATCCGTTCCAAACTACAAGCAGTAATGGCACTTTATTAGGTTAACTGTTACCATGTTCTAACGGGAAAATAATCAAAAGACAATCAATAAAGGCACACATTAATATACCATGGATATATAAGGAACAGGACTCCAAGAGGAATGGGGGATTCAACTTCCAACTCTCCTACTCACAGCTTTGAGACATCCTCAAGCTCACCACTTCTCCGATTGACCGCCCCCACGGCACCGAATAAAGTTCAAGGTAGTATCCAACCTTTGACTTCCCATCTTCTAACTCCTTAGTACCTTCACTGACTTGAGCGTCGGAGTGCCCCCGGCACCCACCACACCGGTGGGCAGTGCTCCCGCTCACTCTATATCTTTGTTTTGCAGGATCGCCAGTGCCCCCTTTCACGAAATCTCAATTGTGGACCTCGGGCGAAAACCAGCGTCTACATTTATGCCTCTTTTTACGTGCCTACTCTGATGCTAGTTGGGCCAATGATACCCCTGATCGATAGTCTACAACTGGTTTATGCCTCTTCTTAGGCGACTCCTTTATTTCTTAGCGTATCAAGAAACAATCGGTGGTTTCTCACTCTAGTATTAAATCTGAATATCGTGCGATTGGTGATGCTACTCAAGAAATCATTTGGCTACGCTGGCTTCTCGGTGACATGGGTATTCTTCATTCCCATGCTACCCCTCTCTATTGTGACAACAAAAGTGTCATTTACATAACGCATAATTATATCTATCATGAACGTACGAAACACATCAAAACATATTTTCATTTTGTTTGTTACCATATAAGTCAAGATACTGTTCGACTTTATTAAGTTTCCTTTGCAGAGCAATTTGCTGATCTGTTTACCAAACCTCAACTTCTAGGGCGCTTTCGCGAGTTAGTTTCCAAACTCAAGCTAGTTTCTATTCCACCAGCTTGAGTTTGAGAGGGGGGGGGGGGGGGGTTAGGATATATTATTAAAACAGAAATTATAATATCCTTTCATATTATAATTCTCTATTCTAAGCAATTTACGATTTCCATTATTTGTATACATATTTAGATTTTTCAATCCTATTTTGGTTTTCTTGTAATGCCTATATAAAGACTATTATACCGTAATTATATTTAAATTAAAATACAAAGAATATTCAACTCAATCTCTAACACTTATAGCAAAAACAAGGTATATGTAAATAGCCTTTTGTGCTTCACAATTCTCAACGATTATGACCATTCATTTCTTTCGTTTTACCTCTTTTATTATTCAAGCAAATTCGTTTGAATATAATTACAGTGTAACAATCTTTATATAGGCATTACAAGAAAATCAAAATAGGAAAAAAAATCTAAAATCTAAATATGTATACAAATAATGGAAATCGAAAATTGCTTAGAATAGAGAATTATAATATGAATGGATATTATAATTTCCGTTTTAATAATATCTCTCCCCCCTCAAACTCAAGCTCTAGCTATAATTTCCATTTTAAAATAATATCTCTCCCCTCAAACTCAAGCTCTAGCTTGAGTTTGGAAGCTAACTCGCGAAAGTGCCCTGGAAGCTAAGGTTTGGTAAACATATCGGCATGTTGCTCTGCAGAAGAAATTTAACAAAGAAGAATAGTATCTTGACTGATATGGTAACGAACAAAATGACAATCTGTTTTGATGTGTTTCATGCGTTCATGATAGATATAAATATGCGCTATGTAAATGGCACTTTTGTTGTCACATTAGAAAGAGGTAGCATGGGAATGAAGAACACCCATGTCACCAAGAAGTCAGCATAGCCAAATGATTTCTCACTCATCGCACGATATTCAGATTCAGTACTAGAGTGAGAAACCACCGATTGTTTCTTGCTACGCCAAGAAATAAGGGAGTCGCCTAAGAAAAGACATAAATCAATTGTAGACCATCGATCAGTGGTATTACTAGCCCGACTACATCAGAGTAGACACGTAAAAAGAGGCATAAACCAGTTGTAGACTGTCGATCAGTGGGATCATTGGCCCAACTAGCATCAGAGTAGGCACGCAACTCAAGAGATGAACTGGCGGAAAAGTGAAGACTATAAATAACGTTCCTTTGATGTAGTGGAGTAAATGAAGAACAACATCATTGTGAGCAAAGTGGGGGACAGAAATAAACCGACTAACAACATAAACTGCTTAGGCTATATCAGACTGAGTAACTGTTAAATAACCAAGCTGCCAATAAGCTGACGATAAAGAGTATATCAGGAAGAGGGGTACCATAGGTGACAACAAGTTTAATTTGAGGATCCAAAGGTAGGGGTGTGCATTAATCGGTTTTAACCAATTAACCGAACCGTTACGACCCATTTTTTTATTACGGTTCGGTTAATTCGGTTAAATCGGTTATTGCGGTTAAAATTTTTAACTTTTTCGGTTATTCGGTTCGGTTACGGTTATGAGATTCGTATAACCGAACCGACCGATTAACCAAAATTAAACCATATTTATAGATATATTTAATCAAATGTTAGTTAGAATCGGTATTTTTAGAATCAGATATGTGATCGAATTAGTGATCCAAAAAATTTAATGCGTCAGTGGTTCGACCGGTTGAAACGTTCCAAAAAAATCGGTAGAACCGACCTACATCATATATAATTTTACTAATAAAAATTATAAAAAAATATTAAATTTTAATTTATTGGATTGGTTAATAATCGAATTAACCATAACCGACCGAAATATAATGGTTAATGGTTATGTGTCAAGAATTTGTAATTTGGTCATTTATGTTCAAAACATGCCCAAATCAATTTCAAAAATTCCCAAATTTTATATACATCATATATACATCTAAACTCATCACATATATGAAAATCCCCAATTTTAGTGAAGGATGGAAACCCTAATTTCAAAATTCACAAATTAATCAAATTAACACCAAATTAATTCAATTCAATGTTTCAATTCAATTATTCCAACACCAATTGAGTCTCACCAACATGAAATACACCAAGAAAAATTCTAGGTCTAACATGAGTGGCTACTAAACTCTAGAATTGCAACTTGCCATCTAAATGGCTAAAAGTATGCTTAAATAACAATTATAAGCATACTAAATTAATATACATGCATTCATCTTCATTCAAGCCCCAAATCTTCAAATCACAATCAAGAAAGTGTAGAGAAAAAAAAATAAGCTAATCATATTAAAGCCTAGTATGCAAGAAACAATTTTCATTAAAGAAAAAGTGAGAAAAACTTACAAAAATCCTTTATTTTTCAAGCCTTTCCTTCCTTTTTCTTTCTCTTTTCTCTCTATCTCTTTTGTGTTTGAGTTTTTAGGGTTTGTAGAATATGAAATAAAATTGAAAAATAAGCTTATATAATTTCCCTCACATTACCGAAATATAGGGAAAAATAATAGCCACAAAATTTTCAATTTTGATTAATAATTGGAAAATGATTTAAATATTTTTTGTGGTAAGAAATTATCAAATAATTCCATACTTATCACAAAATAACCAATCAAATTAATCCAAGTGAAACCAATCAAAATTGGCCACATTTTCCAATTAAAATATGCCAAAAAACTTATCTTGATAAGTAATAAAGGTATTAAATATTTAATTAATTTAATTATTCAACAATTGAATAAATAAATAATTAAATACAAATATCTTAAAATATATGTATTATATTTACATTAAATAATCAAAAATACATATATTAATTATAAATGTCAAATTTCACAATTCGACATTTAATAAATGGCCAAAAGCATATATCTTCGTTTAACCGTTAAACGACTTATAAAATCAGTATTATTTATGAAAGTTGTCGTAGTGCCCAACGAGTATATCTCATTAGTGAGACTCTTTAGGTTCAGGCATATCCGTCACGAAATCCAATTTCGTGTCCATAATCTACCCACCCGTAAATTATGACGAACACGGATAAAATCCTAAGCCATACAGGTCGAGGTCAATGCATTCGTATAATTCTTCCGTCACAGGTATCCGGATTATCCCAGAGATATATATATATATAAACGTCAAATCTCTTTAGGTATAATTCTGTCGACGATTCTATTAGCAATCTCTTAAATAACACTTAGAATTGATTTCTACAGTGTACCACGGGCCCATGGATTTAACAGATCGCTAATCCCAAAATGGATACATATGCTCTGTACACAGAACTGACAGATCCTATCTTGATACGTACAGGATATCATGAGGATCAGTCCACACCCAACGAACAGGCGGAGGTCTGATCTAAATAGATCGGTGATGTGACTGCCATCAAAGTGTGGAGTATACCTCATATATCCACAGTGGTACCTCAAGTCAGAGGATCATTATGCTCACTCAACCCGAGAAGATTCTTGTTGACGCTGGTGTACTATCTATCAAGAATCTTCGGCGATTCGTTCAGTGTTTATCCGATACAAACACCTATGTGTCTATACGAGTCTCCCGAGACTCTTGGTTCATTGAGAATTATTAGAATCCAACATTCCAATATACGACACGTATCAGTCTCAACGGGTTTACTTACTGACCAAGTAATTGTAAACCTCGATCAAGAATAGTTAAAGAATGATACTGTTATGATACTGCTCAATGTCAGTTGCGACGCTTCTACAACTGTATCATAATCAATCACTCTATGGTCATTTATGTCTTTACCATATAATAAAAGAATTTATATTAAAGAAACTGTTTATTTTATTCATTAATAAAATATTTACAAAAGTATTTACAGGGAAATACATAAGAAATTGGCGCTCAGAGCACCAACCCTAACATAAACTTGGTGTCAAAAGGCATGAGAAACTGAATCAGTCTTTGACGATCTTTGTAGGTGGTGAATTTCACAGCATCAGTAGAATTGTCCCAATGAGGCTCAGAGAGAGCCAATTGATCCCAGATAAACTGCATCAAAGAATGGAATTACGTAATAGATTGTCCAGGTTCCTGACGCATTTGGTGGAGGCGAAAAATCAACTGATATTGATGAGATAAATATGTGGCTGTAATTGGTGAGCAAGGAAGTCCTAGAGTGACTAGGCTGTGTTAAAATGACCAAATTGAAGATTTATGATAGGGACAGAGGAGTTGTGAAACCATGTAATGATCTTGTGATTTTGACTTTCTTAATCTTCAAGGCGATCAGCAAAATCTTCGTCACTCTCAATTTTATATTGAACCGGTCCAGTAAGAGTACTAGTAATATAATGCCAGAGTTTACGGTCCTTGAGAAAGCTGCACATAGTTTGGACCCTCAGGACATAATTGTGACCATCAATGAAGATCTGAATTAGTTGGAAGATGTCAGACTTGTCCATGGAGAAAATCGGTGAAGTCTAAATAATATCCTAAAGGAAACAACCAGAAAAAACTATAATAAATAGGCCAAAAATGTAAATTTCGCAAAAAAAATCCCAAACTTTAGACAATTATAAAATTGCCTCAAAAATTACATAAGTGCCCGAAAAGTTCTGAAAATAACAGTTTTGCCCCAAACCAATGTAAATAACAGACAAGTCCAAAATTTTCAAAAATATGCAAAAGGGAAAAAGTTTTAGAAATCTAACAAAAACACTCTTGAAGATCCACGAACGGCTCTGATAGCCACGGAGGAGGGGTGCTGACGGCGGTAAAAGGTCGAGGATGGATTGAGAAAGCGTCTGGCAGTGGTGATGAGAACAGACTCGCCGGCGAGAGAAAATGCCCAAATTCGAGGGTTTGGCAATCAGTGGAGGAGCATATCCGAGCAGCAGATGCCAGAATCGGCATAGAGAGGGGCAGAAACGGACTTGGCATAGTGTTCTGAATCCAACGTCACCGGAATCGGGAGATAATTTGGCCTGGAATGCGACGGCGCATGAAGAACAAGCGCAGAGCAGAGGAGCGTGAGGACCACGCGCGGCGGTGGCGGCCGAAAGCAGAGAATTAACATGACCCAGAAAAAAAAATCGTCTGATACCATGTTAGAGACTGAGTTGAATTTTCTTTGTATTTCAATCTAAATATAATTACAGAGTAACAACCTTTATATAAGCAATACAAAAAAACTAAAATATTAAAGGAAAATCTAAATATGTATATAAATAATAGAAATCATAAATTACTTAAAATATAGAATTACAAGTGGAAAGGATATTATAATTTTCGTTTTAACAATGTATCCTTAACAAGGATGGATTCATTTGTGCCAAGAAACAATCAAGATCTGGCCGTTGACAAACAAAATCATTTCTTCCATATAAGAGAGTATGTATTATGTATGTCATTTTATCGCCAATTCCACTATTAATAGAACACTATACTTGAAACTATTTTCAGATTTTGATGCCTTCACAAGTACCTTATATTCAATATTTCTTCATTTTTTTTTTTGAAATTTTGGAAATCTCGTCGCGAAATTATTCAACCGAACTTAAGTGGAGCATGTAAAATTCCCGACTCTCCCAAACTCTTATAAGAAATATATCCTTAGACTCGAAATCAAGCTCTGACAATCAAGTTTTAAGTATTTGCCACCAACCATATTTTTTGGGGATAATTTTTTTAGAGCAATAATTTCTTGAATATGTTAGACCTTATTAGCTTATCTGTAATTTAATCAAGATAAAAAATTCACAATCTGCCTAATGCAACATACCAACAATATCCCTCCCTAAAAGAGATTTGACATAAACCATAGAAATCTAATCATGATGCAAAGCATATATAATGACAGCTCCACGACCCGATCATATGATTCGAAACAACTAATAAGACTATGTAGGTACAGCTGCTGCACCCTAGTTGGATCCAAAACAATTATATTATTGAATTCAAGCAAATAGCATAATGAATTCAAAAGTTGTCAAATCTCATAATTAAAGCAGTTCACACCACGATTGCTAACTTGGCAAAATATATATGTATTTATTAGAATGTTTCGCTTGCGTTAAAACGTTATGTCAAACACGTTTTTTAATGTTAGTATTAAAACGTTCTACCAAATGTGTTAAAATGCTCTGTTAAATACGTTCTTTAACGTTAATGTTAAAGTTGGCGTTAAAACGCTATGTTGAACGCATTGCATTAAAGAACGTTATGTCAAACTCGTTCTTTAACGTTAGCGTTAACGCTCACAAAATTATAATGTCACAATATGATATTATTTTTTTACCCTAATTTATACTCTAGCATTTGTTTCATAATTTATAAGTTAACTTATACTCTTACTAAACGTAACCATCGAGATTAGTAGTTAATATGCCCCATTTTGCTTCATCATTCCGCTTTTGCTTGAGTTGGGATCCTTTACTCACATTATCATAACCCCAGTGGCAAGTCATTGGGTATTTCCAAAGTAAATAAATAAAATCTTAAATCTCTTAAAAATCATTACAAGAGCATTAGGAGACAAAATGTGGTGTATCTGCTTTTTTTAGGTTTCCATGATGAAAGTTGAAACTCTATAACAATAAAGTCTTGAAGCTCACCATCATTTTTCTTTTTGTTCACAAGATTCACTCATCTTGCTTTCAGTCAGCAGTATTGCCACCAGCCACAACATTATTTATCAATTTATTCAATCTTTTTATAGGTTCAATTTAATTTTATGTTAATTGATGAATAAAAATATTATACATCAAACAACCAAAATTCAACTTCACATATTAAAAAGAAAAATAATGTTGAGTCCTTAAAGGGCGTGGTTTTGTGGTACAGAATTCGGGATCTGATTTTTAGGTCATGAGTTCAAATTCAGTAAATACGTTTTTTTATAGAACCTGCGACAGTCGGAAATTTTACCTATTCCGCTTAAACCCTGAAAAGATAATTTGATTTCCAACCATTCTAAAAAAAAAATTGAATTTATAAAGCATTGTACCGTTTGGAACCCACAATTACAATAAGGTATTGTATTATTAGTTAGGAAATAAAAATAAGAAGAAAAGTCGACGAAGACATATCTTACTGCAAAGACTGAGGAGGGGATTGTGGTATTATGATTGCGCGTGGGAACCGGTGTGTTTTGACCTTTAAGCATTTGAATGAATAATTTCTAACAAGCTTTTAAAGTTTGGTATCATTCAATTCGATATAATTATAAACAAAAATTATAATTATCTTTTAAAAAAATAAAAATAAACATTCGTTTTTCTTTTAAAAAATATAAGTATTTTTAATTATCGGGTCGATTATATTTTTTCTAATTTTTTAAAAGATAATAAATCATTAAATAAATCATCATTAAGCATCAAACAAATTAATAATACAACAAATATAATATATAAAATAATAAAAAATATAATTAGACGTAAGAATAATAAAATCAAATTATTCAATTAATTCAATTCGATTTTTTAGATAAAAAAATCAAATATATTTTTAAAATAAAAAATATCGATTCAATTTGATTTTTTTTTAATTACATTCGGATTTTTTAATTTCAATTTTTTTCATCCACCTCTAAAAACTTTAATGAAATTTAAGTGGATCACAAACTTTAGGATGCGTTTGTTTTAGTAGAAGATACTCCACATGATAGTTCTCACTTTTTTCATTTTCAATAAGTAGGTCCCAAATATATTTCCCTTTTCCCCCTTATTTGTCCTTGTTTATTAAGAAAAAACAAAAGTTATAATGGAAGTGATATCATTGTTCGGTATGCAAACAAAGTTTCGCATTGATTAGAAATGTGGAAGATCATAGATTTATAAGTATATGGATAATATCTTCATTGGTACGAAGTCTTTTGGATAAAATTTAATAACAAATTCATGAGAACTTAAACCCAAAATAGATAATATCATATCAGTATGAAAATATGTGGCCTTCAAGGTTCCTTACAATCATAAGATCATGCACAAGTTAATAAAATTCTTATCATGATGCAAAACATATTGACTGCTCCACTGACTGATCATATGATTCGAAACAATTAAAATGTGAACCGCAATCGAATTAGATGGATCCGGTTCGGTTACGGTTGAAATCGACAGTTGAACCGGAACTGAATTCATGGTTCAACCGTAAAAAATCCAATTCAACCGCAATGAACCTGATTTTTTTACGGTTGAACCATATTTTTTAAATAATTTTTTTTTTTTAAAAAAAAAATACGGTTCAAGTAACCATACTATTCGATTTGATTACGATTAAGATTTACGGTTTCGATTTTGGCCGAACCGTAAACCATATAGTTCGATTATAATTTTCATGCAAAGTATGGAGATTAGTAGTTAATATGCGCCCCATTTTGCTTCTTCATTCAGCTTTTGTTTGAGTTGGGATCCTTTACTCACATTATCATAACCCCAGTTGCAAGTCATTGAGTATTTCCAATTAAAGTAAACAAATAAAATCTCTTATAAAATTATATTAATTTTTACTTCACTACAAGAGCATTTGGAGTGGAAGTGCTTTTTTAGAGGTTTCAATGATGAAACTCTAAAGTCTTGGAGCTCAACAACTTTTTTTCTTTTTGTTCTCTAGATTCTCTCATATTGCCCTTTCAGCCAGCAGTATTGCCACCAGCCACAACATTATTTATCTATTTTTTCAATCTTTTTTTCTAGGTTCAATTCATTTTTGTGTTAATTAACGAATAAAAATATTATACATGAAACAACCAAATTTAACTTCCCATTTCAATAAGAAAAAAGTTGAATTTATATAACATAATACCGTGTGGAACCCACACTTACAATAATTTTTTTTTTGTTTTTTTTTAAAAATCGTTGAAAATCCCGTCATCAAATCATCACTTCCGAACTTAAGCGGAACATATAAAATCTCTGACTGTCCTACGTTTTTACAGATTTGAACGTAGAACCTGAAGGTGAACTTTACACAACCAAACAGAAAATAAAAGAATAGATGAAAGCATCTTAGAGCAAAGGTTGTGGAGAAGATTGTGGTATTATGATTGCAAGTGGGAACCGCAATGTGTTTTGACCTTCAAGTACATGAATAAATAATTTCAAAGAAGCTTTAATGGAATTTATGTGCACCACCAACTTTGGGATGTGTTTGTATGAGTGGAAGATACTCCACCATGATGATTCTCATTTTTCATTTATTAAAAAAAAATAGAATAAAAATGACACCATAATACCATACAACTCAATAAAATCTTATCACTTTATATTAAAATATTAAAAAATATATATTAAATAAATGATAATTATATTTAATATTACAAATATCATATGAGAATTGTAAAAGATGGAAAGATTTATGAATATGATTTTTCATTTTCTGATTTGTTTCTTTGAAGACCAAGAAATTATATTATCACCAAAGTATATGCAATAGGCACCAAAAGACTTCCTGTCATCAATATCACAAGCCCAATCTGGATCAATAAACCCTGTTAGCTTTATTTCACCATTTACAGCAAATCCCAGTCCATAGGCTTGAGTGTTTTTTAGATATCTTAATACTCTTTTACAAGCCATTAGATGCTGAAGAGTTGGACATGAGACATATTGACTTAATTTGTTGACAGCAAATGCTATTTTTGGTCTGGTTAAAATCAATTATTGAAGCCCTCCAACAATACTTCCATAGCTTGTAGCATCTGCAATATACTGTCCCAGATGACCCTCAGCTTCTTTTTGGAGTTTCAAACCAGTGCTCAATGGAGTATCAATACCTTTGCAATTAACCATTTCAGCCTTGCAGAGTAGATCTATGATATGTCTGCCCCTGAATTCTGAAACCCCCATTGTAGCAAGCATGATCTCAACTTATCAAACCAAGCTCTAGGTGCTTGCTTAAGACCATAAATTGCCTTTTGCAACTTACAAACATGATCAGGTTTGCTTGGATTGATAAACCCTTCAGGTTGTCTCATATAAACTTCTTCTATTAATTCATCATTCAAGAAAGCATTGTTAACATCTACTTGTCTGATCATCCATTTCTTCATTACTGCTAAACTCAGAATAACTCTTACAGTGGAAGGTTTAATAACAGGACTAAAGTTTTCAAAGTAATTGATCCCTTCAACCTGTTAAAAACCTTTGGCCACAAGTCTTGCTTTATACTTGGCCACACTTCCAACTGTATTATGTTTGATTCTATTAACCCCACTTGTTGTCAACAATTTTATGTCCTGAGATATCAGGTACAAGAGTCCATGTGTTATTCTTCATCAGTGCTTCATATTCATCCTTCATGGCTTGTAACAATCTGTAATCAGTTAAAGCCGCTTGTCACCGAGTCTGGTTCTTTATGGATTAAAACAGCAGAGTAGACTTTAGGCTTAAAGATTCCTAATTTGCTTTTTGTTACCATTGGATGAAAAGGTCGTTTAACATGGTGTTGACAAGTGTTTGGGTTGTGTATTTGAGAAATACTGTCAAGACCAATATGTGATGTAGATAAAGGTTCATATGGTTGATAGCAGGTTCAAGGATATGAGGTGAGAAATGAGATCTTTGTTCAGGACTAGCTGGAGATTAATTGAATTCTGCTATAGTCAGAGCCTGCTGATTGAGAAATTTCATCACTGCTATCTGATGTGAAAGGTAAACTTGATAAATGGAAAACTTGAAATTTTTTGAAGAGGATTAGGTAATCTGTTGATATGAAAAACAGCAGTATGAAAAGCAAGAAACCAGAACTGAAATGGAAGTTTTGCTTGAGCTAGTAAAGCAAGACTAAGTTCAACTGGATGTCTGTGTTTTCTTTCAACCATGCCATTTTGGTGATGTGTATAGGGACAAGAGTGTCTAAAAATGATTCCACTTTGGTTTAAAAATTGAGTAAACACTCTATATTCTCCCCCCTATTCAGATTGCAACATCTTAATAGTCTTATTGTACTAATTTTCAATTTGAAGCTTAAAGAGTTTAAAGACTTCAAGTGCCTAAGATTTTAACTTTAATGGATATATCCAAGTATATCTACTAAAGTCATCTACAATACTGATATAATACTTACACCCTTCTCTAGAAAACATTGGTGAGGGACCCCACAAATCAGTATGAATGAGTTCAAGCTCCTGTTTGGTTCTGATTTCAGTAATGGGAAAAATGAAGTCTCTGTGTTTTTCGTAATTGACAAGCCTCACAGACAGATTGAGTTAGAAGTTGTAAATGTGCTTGAGAGACTTTAACAGAATTGGAAGATTTAAGTAAATGCATCAATATATTGATATTAGGATGTCCATATCTTTTGTGAAGAAGATTGATATCATCAATGTTTGGTGTACTTGTGAACATGGAAGAGTAATATGTCTTTATTGGTGGAGACTGGAGAGTGATGAGTATGAGACAGCAGCAAACTGTAAAAACCCTTTTCAGCAAGGCCCTTGAGAAGAACTTGACTCTTCAGCTTGTCATTCACAAAACAAACTATAGGAATCGATTTCCTGCGCGGCGGAAGCATCTTAAGCATAGGACCGGCCTTAATTTTGCTGCTCTCCCCCCTCTTTGGCCAAATAAGAATAGCCCTTTAAGCCACTATTTTATGTTATTTTTGATGATTTTATCAACACAAAAAAGCCCCCGAACAGCAGCGTATATTCAGCCTCGAAATCACGCACTGAACACACAGAAACTGGACTGTTTCGGCGTTAATGGGCACTACAGTTCAGGTCTGATTTTTCTTACTAAAACATCCCACAACACTCTTATTTCAGCCCCTAAAGTCCCAAGATGATTACACCAAAAACCCAAGATAAAACAGTCCCCAAAATGGAGATGAAAGTGGCGGCAGTGAGTAGATTTTTGAGAGAGAAGAATGAGGTTTCGTTTCATTTCCTAAATGTCTTCCTTACTATGGCTCGCAATCAATAAAAGGAAGAGCGGGCTTCACTCACCAAACATATCCTTAAAAATTTTAGAGATTTTAGTTATCACACACTAATTTTCTTCTCTTTAATTCTTCTTTCTTTTTCTTTCAATTCTTGAGAGAAAAACAAAAACAAAGTGGCTATGATTTAGACTATTAGATTAGCTTAACTCAATTTTTCCAAATATGTATAGTTAGGTGTGACTAACCACATTTGTCTACCACTTTGGTTTAATCAAATTAAATCAAGATAAAGTTTAATTAATGGATTAGTTATATGTCTATCACTTTGATTTAATCCAATTAAATCAAGCCAAATACATATATTATTACATATTTATAATTACCAAAATATTCTCCAATGGTAAAGATATTTATGAAATTAAAACAAAGTCATTGTGTGATTCCAGTATAAAACACTGGCATATTTATATATGTCATTCTAAGGTCGTCACCCAGTATAAAACACTGAGAATGATTTAAGGTCGTACTACACCCCTCGCAAGGTCCAACCTTAAATCCAGTTGGGTTCAAAATAGTCTCTTACTGATTCCAGTATAATATCAACGATTAAAAGAGGATCCACATGTCTTATAATGCAATACATGCAATGGAAATTTATATATCACACATCACAATCATAATAATATAAAACAAAATTTAAACATATCATTCATTGGCCCATCTTTGAGGAAACTTGGTCAGATATGGCCACCGTCAGCCGGATATAGATCGTGAAATTATATGTCCGGCCAGAATTGATGGAAGTCTAGCCGGATATGCTGTAAAAGACATAAACACATAATCATGCATGTAACAAATAACTGAGATGTGGCATGCTTAAAACCGGTAACCTGCTAAGGTTATGCATAATAGTATAATAACGAAAATAATCAGAACTGATAAAGTAGTAGGAAAATGGACACGCACAACAGTTTCCAAGTGGTACGTGGAGTTGTATCCCAGATGCAAATCATACTATCGTCCATTCGGAATCGGTTATGGAATTTACGTCTAGTTTTTCATCCTATATACCACAGAAGAGCAAATACGCAGCCAGATGTAGCCTTATATACTACCAGATTCAATTTATGACAGATCCATGTAAGGCTATACATACAATAGTCATTTAGTAATACAAGATCTCTTTTTATACAGTAAGTTTTTTGTTTGAAGAAGGGAATAATCTCTTTAATAAGGAAATAATAATTATGGAATATGGTAATAAGAAAAAAAGATAATTAGGGAAACTGGTTAAAAAGTAAAAAAATAATAATATTGGATTTATAGAAGTTGGCTAAGAAGAAAAGAGTGATCGACTCCTTTTGCAAAACTAGAAACACGACACATATATGGCCTGACTTAGGTCATGGCCGGCCAGATGTGATGGTTTATATCCATACGGATGTAGATATCCACGCCAACGAAAAATGACAAAAATCAAAAAACTCTTATGAGCAATGAAATTTTCTTTTATCTAGATTAATCAATTAACAGGGAATTAGCTTAAGCTATGGACCACTATTTGAGTTTACATACATGTTACAGGATCTCTATATGGTTCTGTTCATGAAGTTATGGGAATATACTGTTGCATGGGGCGATGAAATTCTTCACATTTGGGAATATAATGTTTGTTATTTTTATACGAGTGAAATTTCAAAATAGAATTATAATATTTACATGGGTGTTTTTCTTAGGGTTTAGTTTTCAAATAATTTTAAGCCAGAAACATGACCCAAAAGGCCCAGATAACCCAACCAAAGGTCAAGATCTAACGATCACTCATCCAACGGTCACAAAAAACGCAATTTCTCCATATATAATAACCTTTCCTCACTGGACGTCTCTCCGTCTGCCGACTACCGACTGCCGAGTACTAAGAAACTCTTTGCTAGGGTTTTTCTAGGGTTTCCTGGATCTCCTATAGCATTTGCAAAACATGGTGAGATCTTATCACTCTTTTAACGCCAACCCTTTTGCGTTTTCATCTTCAGATCTTCTGGATTTCTGTCATTTAATCGATCTATGCGTTATACATTTTTTAAAAAGATTAAATTTGGTTTTGTTTTTATTTTTGTTTTTGTTTTTATTTTATTTTTAATGCTCTATGGTGCTTGTGTGCCTCTGTGTAATAATTAGAAGATATCTAATGCTGGCAAAACAAAAGAGATATTTTGTAGGGTTATATTTTATGGAAATTGACTATTGTAGTCAATCGATAATTTAGTTTTAGTGTTTATATTTAGTAATAATTCAGTGTTTATTTGTTTATGTGTTAATAGGTTCTCCAAAACGATATTGATTTGTTGAATCCACCAGCGGAGCTTGAGAAGAAGAAGCACAAGCTCAAACGCCTTGTTCAATCTCCTAATTCTTTTTTCATGGTAATGATCCCTCTTTTGTTATTGCTTTGGTATCATATGTTATAATTATAGAAGGATTATTTTCCAAATATTCTGAAGGATTGGTACATCACAGCATAAAAATCTTATTTGCAGTAGGACACAATCTCTACTGTCCTTGTACTTAAACAAAGTGTTTGTAGAATAATGAGAATAAGATGTATATTCTTATCTAAAATTAAATGTCTGTGAGGAGTTTGAATTCCATCTTTAAGTCATAGTTATGTCTACTCTTTTCGGCAACAGTGTTGTTAAAGGCGTAAGGCGCACTAAGGCGCAAAGGGTCCTAGGGCCTAGGCGCACGCCTCAAGGCGCAAGGCGCGCGCCTGATGAAAGTGAGGCGCAAATTGTAAAAAATATATATAAGTATTTAGTCAACTAAATAAAGAGAAATCATTGAAAATATATAAAAAAATAAAATTTAATAATACAATACTGATAATACAAATAATTTGTTCTGTCAAAATTTAAAGCCACTCCAAAACATATCTTAATTTATTATATAAATGTTATACAGTTTGATTTCGGGTTGGGTGAGTCATTTTGGATTGAGATTTTCTCACACTTTTATGAGGCGTGCCTAGGCGCACCTAGGCACATCTAAAAGGCATGTGCCTTTGTGCCTAGGCGTGCGCCTTTGACAACTATGTCGGCAAGCAAGTAAATTATATCTTAATTGGTTCCAAAGATTACAGCTTTTTTTTTTTTCAATTATTTATTGGAACTAATTGGTTTTCCTATTTCATGCTATTGATATAGGATGTGAAATGTCAGGGTTGCTTCAACATGTAAGTACCATGAGTTCTTCCTTAGCTTAAAAAGCTTGGGTTGTAGTTTGCAATCTTCATTTAAGATTCTAAAATGATATCGACCTTCACCATTTGGTTTGTCTGTAAATTTCAGAACCACTGTTTTCAGCCACTCTCAAACCGTAGTGGTGTGCGGCAACTGCCAAACTGTTCTATGCCAGCCCACTGGTGGCCGGGCCAGACTCACTGAGGGATGCTCTTTTAGGAGAAAGGGTGACTAATTGTTACTTGAATGATGGAAGAATTTTGTCATCATCTTCTTATTTTGGTTATGATTTGTATCAACTTTTGTAGAACTTTTAAAAGGTTTGACAGTGATTTAACCATTTGATCCAAATTTAAAGTTACTTTTAGGACTATTTTTTGTTTGCTGTTGCTGGTATGATTAGTTGTGCATTTGTGTTTTGTGATTTATAGGCCTTTGTTGTGCATCCATTACTCAGTTTATATTTAGTGTTCATGGACTGGCTAGGCAATGGTAAGTGTGTTTCTGGATATAAAATAAGATAAAAGGATTTTTAAGATTTAGCTATGTCGAATTTGATTGTGTTGAATATATAGATGGTTTTGTTTAGGTGAATGTCTTTACATCGTCTTTTTATTGGGAGTTCGAATCGAATTTTATATTTGTTCTTCGAACTGGACTTATTTAAAAAAAATATATTAGGCTAGAGCTTGATTTGAATTTGATCGTTAAATTATTTGGTTTAATTGGACTCTATTAATAAAAAAAAAAAAAATTTATTTTTTATTTTGCGAGTCGGTCTTATTTAATAATCGATTTATTCTTGAATCAAGTCAAATAAGAGTCTAACTCCATTCACTACTATGTTTTGAGCCCATTCGATCAAACGTAACACATGTTCATTAAAAACTATAATTGATTCAACGTTAGTATCATGTTAATAATTATAATTACATTGTCATACCATCATATAATTTATTTGGGGTAAACTTATAATAAATAGATGGTATTGACATGTGTCCAAAGTGATCAAAGGAGAGGAAGCACCGAGCGGATTAAGAGAAATGAGGAAGGTATAGGAAGAAACCTTATGATCAAAATTATATGATGTCAATACCCGTATCAAACATGAGGAAGGTATAGGAAGAAACCTTATGATCAAAATTATATGATGTCAATACCCGTATCAAAACTCTTAAATTAATGGTTATGAAAATGACTCATATCCGATCCTAATGTACAAGACCTTATACATGTCTCCATTCAAGTAGGGATATTACCTCTATTAAAATATGATATAAATATTTATATTTAATCCATCCAATTAATGGGTATAAAAAAAAATATCTTTTTATCCACCCAAACATGCTTGTGCCCAATATGAGATTTGTCTCCAATTAGAACATTATAAATATATATATATAACATATTGGTCAATACTTGAGGTTTAGCTCTCAGTAAGGGTGTGCATCGATCGGTTCGGTCGGTTAATCCTTGATTTTTTAACCGTAACCGAAATTTTCGGTTAAATAAAAGTGTGACCGATTTAACCAATTTATGACACATAACCATTAACCAATTAACCATTATATTTCGGTCGGTTATGGTTAATTCGGTTATTAACCAATCCAATAAATTAAAATTTAATATTTTTTTTATAATTTTTAATTAGTAAAACTATATATGATGTAGGTTGGTTCTACCGATTTTTTCGGAACGTTTCAACCAGTCGAACCACTGACGCATTAAATTTTTTGGATCACTAATTCAATCACATATCTGATTCTAAAAATACTGATTCTAACTAACATTTGATTAAATATATCTATATTTAATTACATGCGAGAGAAATATTTTTTAAACTCCGATGATTGTCACGGCCTCAGATTTCCTTCCAAACCTGCCATGTTAGAAATTTTAAGGGTCACAAATCCACCACGATGCAAAATCTACACATTTGAAATTTATGTATTTTTACCTTTAAATTCTTGAGAAAAATTAAAAAGAGTCAAAACCAAGCTATTAATGCAGTTTGTCATTTGAATTTTAACAATTTTATTTTTGGGTAGTATTATCAAATCAATATAACTACAACCAATTGAGAGTTTACATACAGACTATCTTAATCGATCGGTTCGGTTATACGAATCTCATAACCGTAACCGAACCGAATAACCGAAAAAGTTAAAAAATTTTAACCGCAATAACTGATTTAACCGAATTAACCGAACCGTAATAAAAAAAATGGGTCGGAACGGTTCGGTTAATCGGTTAAAACCGATTAATGCACACCCCTGGCTCTAAGAGAATTTAAGCCCATAACTTGGACCCTAAAAGGCCTAGAACACTTTATAACTCAACCAAAGGTCAATATCTATTTTTTCACACATCCAACGGTCACAAAGAGCGCCATTTGTCTATAGATATAACCATCTTATTTCGTTTGACGCCTCTCCGTGAATCTGTTGAGATGCTCACTGCTAGGTTTTCTAGCTGGTTCTCTGTATGGGTGTCAGAAAAATCCGAATCTGGTCCGGCCGGATTTTGACCCGGTCTACGATTTGGTATTCCGGGCCGGATCCTAAAAACCGAGCCTGATTCAGGTTCGGGCCCGTTCCGGGCTCGGCTATTTAAATCTGAGCCCGGCCCGGCCCGAGCTTAAAATTAAAAAAAAAAAGTTCGCAAAAAATCAAAAGTCACAGCTCACTGTTCACACACTCACGCCCATAAGCCCATTGGTGAATTGTGATTTGCCCTAATTTGAGTAATTTCTTTCTCTCTTCGTCATCGTCACTTCGTCAGCTTGCCAGACGCCATTTGCCTCGTCTTCGACTCTAGGTGACTAGGTCAGCTTGCCTCGTCTTCATCACTTCATCTGCACTTCGACTTCGTCACTTCATCTGCACTTCGTCAGTAAGTTGTTAGAACTTGGTTAATAGATTAATTCCCCTGTTTTTCTAGTCCGACTGAATTAATTATGTGATTCAACAAATAAAAAGAGAAAATGAAAGTGGAATTTGTTAGATAATTTAAGTAATTATGATTTGCTTGGAATTTTTTGTGTCAGAATTCAGATGTATGATGTATTAATTGTATTTCAATATTTAAATAAATTTTTTTTTTTTGACAAATAGGGCCCGGGCCAAATTTTTTTTGGCCGGGCTCGGGCCGGGCTTTTAAAAGCCTTGGCCCGGCCCGTTGCCATGCATAGTTCTCCTGTATCGTTTTTAAAACATGGCAAGTTCATATGAAGGTTCGAAACATGGCGAGTTCATATGAAGGTTCGAAAACTCGATATGCGAAGCGAGACGGTTGTGAGGCGAGGTGGACAGCCTCGAGACGGTCGAGGCGACAGCCTTAATCCGAACACGAAAAAATTAAAAACATCAAAATAAATCATCTACAACAAATCCATATCAATTAATACATAAAATCATTCATCGAAACTAAATAAAATGAGACACAACAAAGTAGGTTCATGAAATAAAATGACTGTTAATCTTTAAATAGACTATCATTTGTGTCTAATAGCATGAAATGTGTGTTTGAAGTATCATCATGCAAAGCAGCATTATCATATATAATTTCTATCATAAATAAATTTATTAATAATAAATTACAACTAATAAATAAATATAATAGTAAATGTCTATTATTTTTAAAGATGATAATTATTTTGTCATTTTCGACGAAGTATCGAGGTCAAGCTACCCTATCAACGCTGTTAACGATACTGTCGGTTAGGATTTCAAAATAAGAAATTTTATTTTCGATAGTTTTTAGTTATAAAAAAGCTCAATTCGAGATTCGTTGTTCCAACTTTCAGCTCCCTTATATAATAATTTATTTTAAATAATAATAATTTTAGGTCTTTCGGGTCGAGGCGTCGTGAGGCGGACCGCCTCGACTCGAGGCGGACCGCCTCAAGGGCCTGTTGAAAATTCGGCAGGTCGCTATAGCCTCAACGAGCCGTGGCCGCGTGGAGGCGCGCCTCCTCAGATTGGAGTATTCAAACTATGGTTCATATCACTCTTTTGCAGCCAATCCTTTTTCGTTTTCATCTTTCAGATCTTCTGGGTTTTTGTGATTTCATCGATTTATGCATTATATTTTTTAAAAGCATATTTGTTTTTGGTTTTATTTATTATTTGTAATGTTCTATGATGCCTGTGTGTTAATAATTAGAAGACATTGATACCTCTAGAAAACTATATGAAGTTCGATAGCACGACGCCCCTGTGTTGTGGGTGGTTTTTTTAATTGAGAAGAAGAAGCACAAGCTCAATCGTCTTGTTCAATCTCCCAATTCTTTTTTCATGGTAATGAGCCCTGTATTATATTATTATTATTATTATATTATTATTATTATTATTATTTCATTTGTTTTTTTTTTCTGCATAATTTGATAAGTGCGACTGTGAGAGAAAATGGAGATGGGCGAAAACATTTTTTTATATAGCAAATGGGTTTTTCTAAATTACAATATTGCCCTTATGCTCAGGGTTTAGAAAGCACTTTTGATTTTGGTAGGCCGGGTATTTAGTCCATCCCCACCCGCATACAACCCGTTCCATTGCTTGGAATAAATTATTTTTTCCCCTTTTTTTATGTATAAATTAAATTAAATTAAAAATTAAAAAATCAACGACGGAAGCGCTGCACCACCCCACCTAGTTGTAAGAAGATCTCCGATCGGTGGCTCCGTCAGAAATAATCACCACTCCAGCCGCCTACTCGCGCGTCGCACACAAACTTTGAGGTTTCTTATTGTTTTTTATTTGTTCTCTTAAATCAAACATGGAAGTAATTTTTTGTATCACTTTTGTTTTTCGAGAGCTGATGAAGCATAAAATATTAAAGTAACAGAATGAACGTTGACTGATTTTACTTGAAAAGATTATTCCAAATCTCTATATTCATATTATTTGCTTAATCAACAAGGAATAATTTAAGAAGAAATGAATTTGCTAGCCTCGTTTGTTTTCTTATAATATATTAGAGGAGCATTAGTGTATATATGAAAGATTCTTGTGGCCAATGTATTGTGAAATGATGCCTGCTGAGAAAATGATAAATTGCAATCACAGATTCTTTTAATTTTTCACTTCTTGTTTCTTAGCATATGTGATTGTAAATTATCTTCGAAATGATTGTGTTTATTGATGGATGCAACAGATGGGAGAGCTGGCAACTGATAAACATGTGAAATACATTATTTCAGTTGAGAAGGTGGGTTTCTTATACTTTTTGGGGCAACTAATGGAATTCTTATGAAATTTGATTTTTTTTTTTTTTTTACGATTTTCATTAATGTTTTTTCAGAAAAAGGATAGTTTTGAATCTGTGGTGATGGAACATTTGAGAATGAATGGGGCATACTGGGGGCTGGCGACTCTGGATATTTTAGGAAAGCTTGATGCTGTAGATAAAGAAGAAGTTATTTCATGGGTCATGAAGTGCCAAGATGAGTCTGGTTTGTACAGAAGCTTATGTTTATATTTATTATTGTATCTTTTATGCATAAATAATTACTCAATCTGTTAACTCCTTGGTAACTTCTCTTGTTTTTAAATCTGACTTTTAAGATCAAAATGACCATGCATTTATTA
Source organism: Zanthoxylum bungeanum (assembly GCA_019454045.1). Lineage (NCBI taxonomy): Eukaryota > Viridiplantae > Streptophyta > Magnoliopsida > Sapindales > Rutaceae > Zanthoxylum > Zanthoxylum bungeanum. The sequence goes on along the minus strand of SKCR01023474.1, from coordinate 239,669 downwards.
AAATTCAAAAGCATGAAATGATTGCAAAAGAAAATTTTCCATGCAGGTGGTTTTGCTGGTAATGTTGGACATGATCCACATATTTTATATACCCTCAGTGCTGTGCAAGTTTTGGCCCTTTTTGATAGGCTAGATATTCTTGATATTGATAAAGTGTCGAATTGTATCCTTATTACTTTTTCAAAATGACTAAAGAGTCGCATTGATAGCACAATTGCTCTTGATCATTGCTCCACCTCGTGCAGTCGGGATTGGTTCCCACCACCCCTGCTCCAGGGTTCCAAAAAGTCTCGTTCATATAAACGAAGCCACATTCTGCAGGGGGTTTGCAGCAACCAGACTGCAGATACCCTCAGTGCTGTGCAAGTTTTGGCCCTTTTTAATTTTTTCTCCACATTTATGAAATTTCACTTGACTAAAGAGTCTTGATTTCTGTATAAATATATATATATATATTTATTTATTTATTTTCTGGCAACACCAATGCTAATAGTGAACAGGCAAACTGATAAGCTGCTTTGGCTGATGTAAATCAACCCCTTTTTCTCAAAAATAATTTTTCAAGTGTAAAGACGGTATAAGACACTGTCACTTTAAGTGTTGTTGTGAAACTTAACTCTTGAGTTAGATATTGTTGGGCTGCAAAATGAGGATGGTTCCTTTTCTGGAGACATATGGGGTGAAGTGGATACACGGTAAACTTGCCTGGATTCTTTGTTATATCTACAGCCTGTGCTTGTCTTGAAATAATCTCTTCTACAAATCCATTTTGTAGGTTTTCCTATATCGCTATATGTTGTCTCTCTATACTACATCGGCTGGATAAAATCAATATGGGTAAGGCCGTGGACTACATAGTGAGTTGCAAAAATCTAGATGGTGGGTTTGGATGCACTCCTGGTGGGGAGTCTCATGCAGGGCAAGGTATGTAATGCATTTATTGTTATGTATTCTACTTCTGTCATCTAGTCTCTTTGTTACTATGTTCAGGGTGCAAATCGAAAGTGTTTGCATGTCGGATTCTTGCATAATAGCAAAATTATGAGTTGAATTTAGTTGTTTATCTTCATGAATTGTTTCCACTTTGTTTCTTTCGACCTTCATCTGAGTTTCAACCAATTCAGTTATTTATGTAAGCTTCAATTTCTAATCCTAGCAACGTTAAATAGAACATTGAGAGATATTAGATTTCTGAAACACAAAATTTATGGGAATTTTTATTTCAAGTAACCTTGCAGTCTAGATTGCATTTATGTATTTCGTCGAAAATAGTGATATGTTTCTTTGTTCCTCAATCCAGTAATAGCAGCCTTAAGCATAACTGCCTTAAGCACCAGGTGTATGTTAAAAAATAAAAATAGAATCAAAATGTGGTAACTTTTTTCCTCTGTCGTTACTGTAGTCTTCTGTTGTGTTGGTGCACTTGCTATTGCCGGGGCTCTGCATCATGTTGACAAGGACCTTCTTGGCTGGTGGTTATGTGAACGGCAAGTCAAATCTGGAGGTCTTAATGGCCGCCCTGAGAAACTTCCTGATGTGGGTATTTTCATTCAGACCAAACTTCATAAAGGAAAATTCTTGTAGGTTCTCCTCACTGTGATCTAGTTGAAATACTCAGGTTTGCTACTCATGGTGGGTTCTTTCAAGCTTGATCATGATTGACAGAGTCCATTGGATAAACAAGGACAAGCTTGTTAAGTTCATCTTGGACTGTCAGGTTAGTTTTTGAGTTGAATTGACTGTTATATTATTTTTCCAAATAATCTATAGCGATTCAGAATTTCTTACTTTGTCACTTTTGGAGTTTTGAGTTCTAGTCTTGATATTAGATTGAATATTCTAAATTTGCAGGACATAGAAAATGGAGGAATTTCAGATAGACCTGATGATGCTGTTGATGTCTTCCATACATATTTTGGAGTAGCTGGTATCTATTAGCTCCAATTTTGCTTATTTGACCTTACCAACTTTTCTGGTTGTATCCATTTCAGTTCAATCATTCTTTAGTCGGTTATAAGAGTGTTTATGATTCTACTGCTTGTGTGTGAGTCCTGTATTTTGCCCATTCTTTATGCAGCCTCTGTTTCTCAGTGGAATCTGCTCTTCAGCACTTTCCTTTTCTTCTTCTAGCTTTCCCTGGTCTACTGTGGTAAACTTACCACGACAGGCTAACAGTCTTTAATTTATTTTGGCATTTCTAGGAAGATTCTTCTAAAATGTTGATACAGGGGGACTTTGGAAGAATTCAGATTCTAAATCTTGAAGAAGTGGCTAGGAAGGCCAAGTGATTTTGATATTTCTGACCTATTTTTTTTTTCCCTTATTTGACTTTCTGAGGGAGATAAGATGTTCTCTTGTTATTTGATTGTTTGCCAAGTGATATTATGATCTGAGTACTTTTCTTTTGTTAGAAGTAATATCAACGCTCAAGTTTTTCAATGTTTGCCTTTGATGCAGGACTGTCACTTCTAGAATATCCAGGACTGAAACCAATTGATCCAGCTTATGCTTTGCCGGTTGATGTTGTTAATAAGATTTTCTTTGGCAAATAATGAAGTGTTGGAAGGTATGTGTTATACATCAGTTGCAGCAAATAAATTCATACATAATTCATTCCCCAACGAAGACAAATGGTACTCAGGATATTTCTCCATTCCTTCTTTTCCATTGTTAAGTGCCCCTTTAGTTGAATCTTTATTTGGAGTAAATGGTGCTTAGGATGATGATAAGTGTTGCGGTGCTTCGCATGTCGTGTCTTTCGTAGTTTGGATTTGATGCCCCTTAAATGTGAAAGTTTACAATTGATGAATATCTATTATTATGAAAATCATATTTTACACCGTACTCAATTTACACCACTTGTTATTGATGTGCTAACTTTCTGATTCTAATAAAAACTAGATGGCAATTCATGCGATTCGCGGGACGTATTGAAAGTTGATTACCATTTTCATGTTAATTTTTTGTGTAATTTTTTTTTATAATAATTTTATGAGATGTGTGTTCACATTATTTTACATATTATTTTTTGATATGCTATGATTTAATGGCTAAAGAATGTTTCAAAAGATTGCAACCTCATAATCTACTTCTACAAGTCAATGAAATGGGACAAAAGTTGCAGGTCCATCTCCTATAAACAAAAAATGCCAAAATAAAGCATTTGAATATAGGAATATTGAGGAAGCAAGAAAAGCAAAATTGACAAGGTTTTGTGGCTATGAGATATATTAAAAGCAGGTGAGATATCCAATGAACCAGAGGAAGAAGAAGCAAAATGCCATTATTATTATTGAGGCAGATTTACCTTCCAGACAATTCCATAATAATGAAAAAAGTTAATAAAAAGATAGCTAATTAGTGACATCAGGTTGACCCTAGTCGGATCTCTCACCATTTATTCTCTCGCCATCCCGAATTGATGGACCGATCCGAATTTTAAAATATTAAATTAAACTTACCAACAACTTATTTATAGCCATGCTTGGGCAATTACAAAACAACACAGTGGTTTCTCCTTCTCTTGGTATTCTGTAATACTAAAAAGACAACTCATTTTATAATAATTATTCTCTTGCTATTCTGATACATAATCTAAATGAAATACTATGAAGTCATCTAATTTTATTATTTGTTTCCATAAAGTGAAGATTGAGAGTGAAATTGCTTCAATGAATTCTATTGTTACTAGTTTGACTTTTATTTCAATGAATACTAAAATTCTTTTGTTGAATATGCTTTCACTTCATATGTGTGTGTGTTATAACATTGTAGACGATTCCTGTCTTCTTGTTTTGCAAGTAAAGTGATCAAATAGACGATTCCTCATTATTTTTATATCACAAAAAGTGACGGAATAATTTATTTATATAAATCTTTGAAGTCGTGGGTTCGAATCCAGAGTGTATTTGTTATAAAAATTTGAGACAATTAGAAATTTTATATGTTTCACTTAACACGGAAGCGGTGGTTTAACGACAGAATTTATAAAAGATTCCAAAAAAAAAAAAAATAAAAATAAACCCCTTAACTAACAAAACAGCTAATATTATTCACACACAACCCGAACGTTTTCCTTTTTGTACCGCGTGAGATGGATTTTCTTCTATATTAAAAATTAGGAAAAAAAATACCCTAAAATATGTAATTTAGTTTCAGTTTGATATCCCTAAAAAAAGAGAAGAAATAAATCTTAGAGAAATAGGAATTGGAATTTGTAGAAGTGTAATGGCGGAGGAGACGGGTGGTGGATCGGAAATCATTAACGGTGTGGGATTGTCGTCAATGGAATCAACGGAGTCAAGGTGGGTGTTCCAAAACGACGACGAATCAGGGATCGATGAGGATGAGGATGAAGTAGATGATGAAGATTCCGGACATCGCACTGGAGGGGATTCCGAAGACGACGAGAATGGCGAACAACGGTTGATTCGCACTGGGCCCCGCATCGACTCCTTTGATGTGGAAGCTCTTGAAGTCCCCGGCGCACAACGAAATGACTATGAGGTCCATTGCTTTCCTTAAATTAATTTATATAGCCAGCCATTGATCTGTCTCTCAACTCAAGACAATTGGCCCTTCATTTGATTTAATGTTTAATGAGTGTGTCTTTGTGTAATTAATTAATCTCAGGACTTTAGTGTGGGAAGGAGAATAATACTCGCTTTTCAGACACTAGGAGTTGTCTTTGGTGATGTTGGAACAAGTCCTTTGTATACCTTTGATGTGATGTTTAGTAAGGCAGCTATTAATGATAATGAAGACATTCTTGGGGCATTGTCACTCGTCCTATATACTTTAATCTTGATTCCACTGGTGAAGTATGTTTTTGTTGTTCTTTGGGCCAATGATGATGGTGAAGGTAATGTCGATGCCCTTGTTTCAAATTCTATTTTTATCTCTTTTGTCCAACCTCTGATCTATGTGTACGTATTCTTCTACTAGATGCTCACATAAACACAATTCTTTTATATATATACACGGACTCTCCTTATTCTTGCAGGTGGTACTTTTGCGTTATACTCATTGATTTGTCGGCATGCCAAAGCAAGTCTTCTTCCAAATCAGCTTCCTTCTGATGCCCGTATATCAAGCTTCAGATTAAAGGTGCCATCTCCTGAACTTGAGAGATCACTGAAAATCAAGGATAAACTTGAGACTTCACTGGCTCTGAAAAGGATGCTTCTGATGTTAGTGCTCGCTGGTACTTCTATGGTGATAGCTGATGGGGTTGTTACACCGGCAATGTCAGGTTTTTATATGCTTTTGCTTCCAGTAGTGCCACAACTTTTAAGTTATATAAAAAGAAATATCTGTTCTAGATGTATAGTCTACATTGGTCTTTATATGCTTATTTTCTTATTGCAGTAATGTCAGCTGTTGGTGGTCTCAAGGTTGGAGTGGATGCAATTAATCAAGGTAGTTTGATTTCCTCAACAGTGTTCTAAAACGCGATAGACGCTAGTCGGGCGGAAGCCTAACGCCTAGGGTGCCTAGGCGCGGCCTAGGCAATTAGTCGGCGAGCAGTTAGAATCTAATATTTTCCAACATCACAAATAATCCAAATCATGTAAATTCAACCTAAATGTAATAAAGGGATGGCAAAAAATAAAAATAAAAAAGGGTCGCCACAAAATCGGCCGATTAGCGTCGTGATTTCACGTCGATTGGCCAGCCGCGTGACTACCACCGCCAATTAGGTGGTAATCGACGCGGCAAACCTCCACGTAACGAAAATGTGCCGCCTAAGCGGCGCGTTTTCGAACACTAATCCTCAAGAAACTCTATGTTATACTTGTTCTCTATCGTAAATTAGGTTTTATTTAATTCTTCATTTGTCCCTCTTTTTCCAGATTGAGCTGCTTATGTTCTTTTCATCTGTAATATGGAGGAAAACCAGCTATATTGTTGAATTAATTCTCTTTGCTTCTTCTTTGTCTTTGATGCAGATCAAGTGATGATGATTTCGGTTGCCTTTCTCGTAATTTTGTTTAGCGTACAAAAGTTTGGGACAAGCAAAGTGGGAATGGTTGTAGGCCCTGCTTTATTTGCATGGTTTTGCTCTCTTGCTGGCATTGGAATTTACAACCTTATCAAATATGACAGCAGTGTCTTGAGGGCATTTAATCCCATTCACATCTATTACTTCTTCAAGAGGAACTCAACTAAGGCCTGGTATGCTCTTGGGGGCTGCGTTCTTTGTGCAACAGGTAACATACCAATCTAGAAATTCATAGTTGTGAATGTGAATTTCTTTTAAGTTGATTTGTTGATGGAGAAAAATTTTATCACCTATGCAGCTTTTCTAAAACTTGATTATATTAGAAGCCCGAGTCCTTGAAATGTGTAACTATATGATATAGCAGGCGCTTCTATGAGCTTCCATTTGGTTTTCAGAATTTCTATAGGATTCGCCGTGATAACCATAAAAAACCAAAACCTAATTGCTGATTCCACCGAGACTGAAAGACATTTTTTCTTTCTCATCCTTACCCACTTAAGTTGCTGTCCAGGGGCCTGTTATAACCTTTTAGGAAACTTATTTTAGGAGAATGTTTGTATTAGTTACAGCTGTTTAGAACTGATGTTTATTTTATGTATCAACAACACTAAGTTTAGGTCTAGAAGCTGAAACTATCAGTGGTTAGTTCACTCCAGACATATGTTTGTAATGGGAAAACTGGAATACGAAGATTGAAATATAGTGGAGCACTCTGTTAACTTAGCATAGGTTGAATAACAACATGCAAAATTTGGAAAAATCTTATGCTTAGTTTGACTAGCTTGCAGTCTTGTCAGTCTCCAATTCTTACTGGTCATACATTTTTGTGCCAAGCTTGAGCTTTATTATTTCTAACTTTTAGGCCCACATATTGCTAAATTTTCTCCATATGAACTGATGTTTTTCCAGTTGCATATAGCATGGACTGCTATGCTAATGGATCTCATGAACAATTGATGCTAATATGAATAGTAATTGCATGTTATTTGATACAGAAATCTGAAATTGATGGTTGAAAGCATGATTCTCATAGTATCTTTTTCACCTTTACAATTGCTTCTTATGGATTTCATTTCAGGTTCTGAGGCAATGTTTGCAGATCTTTGCTATTTTTCAGTTCGGTCGGTTCAGGTAATGATGGAAGAAAATAGCTGGATTAAGCATTATTACATGTTTCCATTGATTTGTTATATTTCTGCATGTTGTGATTCTTTTCTCGATTGTGTTTTCCTTGATATATCTCAGCACTTTTGCTGATTCTCTTCTCTATTCAGTGGCATTCTGATCACTAGAACTCTGATTCATCTGATACTGGTTGTTTGCAGCTTACATTTGTGTTTCTCGTTTTACCTTGTCTTTTGTTGGGTTATCTCGGTCAAGCAGCTTACCTTATGGATAACCATGCTGGAGCCGAGCAAGCATTCTTTTCATCAATTCCAAGTAAGCTTAACTTGTTATCTCCGTCAATCAGGAATTCCATCCAATGCTTTTAAAATTGGCTATTTTTGCAGTTTGTAGGATTTGTTTCTGATGTGTTTCATGGATCTAAGATATTATCTGTGATGTAGGAATGTTTTAATGTCCCTTGTCATTTTGGGATAAAATATCGTATTGGCTTATTATGGCATTGAAACAGAGTCTTAAGCATTAAGCAATTCTTCTGTGGCTGCAGGTTTTGCTTTTTGGCCTGTCCTTCTCATTGCCAACATAGCTGCGCTGATTGCCAGTCGGGCAATGACAACAGCAACATTTTCATGTATAAAACAATCAACTGTTCTTGGTTGTTTCCCTCGTCTTAAAATAATCCATACCTCGCGAAAATTCATGGGTCAAATTTATATCCCGGTCATCAATTGGTTTTTATTGGTCGTGTGCCTTGTGTTTGTCTGCTCCATCTCAAGCATTACTGAAATGGGAAATGCATATGGTAATACTAATTTCCTTTCTGTTTGCTCTTTTGAAGTTTTGTTTGCATTTTGTGTTGTATCATTGTTGGTATGCTTTGATCAAGTTTACTTGCAAATCCTATCTTTACCAATTGCCAAATGTTTGTGTTAATATGGGATTTTGAGGAATGCTTCGACTTGCTGATTTACAAGTTTTCTATGGATTAGGTGAATTTGATGGTTCGAATGATGTTTTTGTTTTTTGGACATTCACAAAATTCATTACTTCCTTTTCAAACCTCTCCTCGTTGATGCTAGATTTTTCAGCCTGCCTTTGTCTGATTGTTACCTCGCTTATGTGAGGCGCTCCTTTCGTGTATCCAATTGTACGTACATGCTATTATTTCTCTTATTTACATATTTGTTTATCAGGTAAAACAAAAGTTATTTACCTTTTTCAGATGGTTTAAAGTTATAGATGCACTAACCATGGTTTTACCTTGATTAATGTGCTCGCATAGAAGTAGTTTGATGATAGGTTAGCAACTTCAGCAAGACTCCTGCAAGCTGATTGCAAAATAATACTACATAACTCATTGGGAAAAAAAAAGTTATGAAATGAAATGATTCCTTTTTATGCTGTCATTCGACTCGCTTTAAAGTCACTACTGTTTCTCCTCCATATCCAACAGCAATGCTAGAACCTGTTTTGGCAATGAGGTAGATAGCCGAATGTGCATTTTATGGAAAAATGTACTAATTTTTCCACACTGATGGATATGTTTTGCTGAAGGGAAAAAGGGTGTTGAGACTTAGAGAAGGGGAGGAGTGCTGTGCAGTGCAGTGTAGCTTAGTTCATGCTTTGCAAAAAATACTGGGACTTGTTACCTTGATAAGCTTTTTTATCTGGTCACCCATCTTCTTGATGTTGACTCCTATTCTATCTGTGTTTCCTACATTTTGAACTGTAAGCAAATGATTAGATGTTTAATCTTCTGTAATGGTAGTTGACTAGCTGCCAGGATGAGTAGATGCCAGATGGTCTGTTGTTGGATATGTACTAAACATATTGTTCTATGCCTATGCTTATGCCTATGCCTATGGCAAGTTTGTCCAAATTATTTCATGTTTTATGGTATTACACAAAATTAGGACAAGCTGTGCCATCTTTATAAGCTGACACTACACCTTTTACTAAATTGAATGCACCCATAGATCATAATATTGCTTTTCATCTCATTCTTATATTTTCTCTTTCTTTTTTTTTTTTGCCTTTTTTCCCTGTTACGTACCAGAGTATATCTTAATGATATGAATTTTTTTAACAGGAATTGCTGAGCTGGGAGTCATGATGATGACTACAATTTTAGTGACAGTTGTTATGCTTCTTATATGGCAGACAAATATCATTATTGTGCTGAGTTTTGTGGTTTTTTTCTTGGGGATAGAACTGACATTTTTCTCTTCAGTTTTGTGGAGTGTGGGGGATGGAAGTTGGATAATATTGGTTTTTGCCATAATTATGTTTTTTATAATGTTCGTCTGGAACTATGGAAGCAAGCTTAAGTATGAAACTGAAGTTAAGCAAAAACTGTCTATGGATTTGATGCGGGAATTAGGTTGCAACCTTGGGACAATTAGAGCTCCAGGAATTGGTTTGCTTTACAACGAGCTGGTGAAGGGAATACCTGCAATATTCGGCCATTTCCTCACCACTCTTCCAGCAATTCACTCCATGATTATATTTGTGTGTATAAAGTATGTTCCAGTTCCTGTAGTGCCTCAGAGTGAAAGGTTCCTCTTCCGTCGAGTCTGCCCCAAAAGCTACCACATATTTCGATGTATTGCCAGGTAATTAGTCAATTCCTGGAAGTTTGGAGCTGTTATTATTTGAAGCTCCCAGTCATATGACTGATATATCATGTAAGCATACAGATGGTCTTGTATTCTCTGACCTTTTCTTACCTGGAGTAGTAAATGTCTTAATGATCATTGGGAAAGGAATTATTGAGTGGCTAATTCTGCCCTTAATTTGTTTTCTCCCTCATGATATTTTGGTAATCCTGTTTAAATGTATTATTCACTCCAAGTGTTGGTCCTTGTGTGGCACTTTTTGGTCTAAGAATGTTGCCTTAAAAATTGAATTTTAATACTTGTAACAGGTATGGCTACAAAGATGTTCGCAAAGAAAATCACCAGACATTTGAGCAGCTGCTAATTGAGAGCCTTGAGAAATTCATTCGTCGGGAAGCTCAGGAACGGTCATTGGAGAGTGATGGGGATGATATGGACTCTGAGGAGGATTTACCTTGCACGAGATTTCTCATAGCTCCAAACGGAAGTGTCTACTCACTTGGTGTTCCTCTCCTGGCTGAATACAAGGGAAAAAGGGAGCCGATTTCGGAACCAAGCACCTCTGAAGAGGTGAAGCCTGAACTGCCTGCAGACACAACAATTACTGATGCAGAACAAAGTCTGGAAAGAGAACTGTCTTTTATTCGCAGGGCTAAAGAGTCTGGGGTTGTTTATCTTCTTGGTCATGGAGATATTAGGGCTAGGAAGGATTCATGGTTTATTAAGAAGCTAATTATAAATTACTTCTATGCTTTCTTGAGAAAGAATTGCAGAAGAGGGATTGCAAATCTCAGCGTCCCCCACTCAAATCTCATGCAGGTTGGAATGACATACATGGTTTGATGGTTGATTCGGATTTGATTTAAGCGTTGGTGGAGATTTGATGCAATTTACACCCGTGAAGTTCAAATGCTTACCTAAATGCCTGGCAATTTAGATCTGCCAATCGTTGAATGTTTTCCACATTGATCAGGAAGTTTTGTAGTTTCATCTCCTTGGTTTGTGTTCATTTTTACTGTTACTGACAGATGGATATGAGATTGGTTCATGTAATTACCGTTTTCAATTTATGTGAATGTGATTTTCCACAAATCTAGTTTCACTCCTCGAATGCGAATCAAAATGTGATAATTTGTATTCAACTTGTCGGTATCTTAACCAAAGCTCTTGACTTTATTAGATTTAATTTTTGACAAAAGTTGTAGGTACTTATTCTATGTAATTGAGTCTTTTGCATGCCATGTTAGGTGTCACGCTGCTAAATTTCAACCCCAAATTTTCTTAGTTTCCTGGCATTGCATACTCCACACTCAATTTTGTTCCTTCTTCGGCAAATCAGTCAAGCGAGCCATATGCTTTGAATACTCCTTTGATAAGTTTACGGTAATAATTGGCCAACCCAAAAATGAACGCAGCTCAACAACGTTGGAAGGATTAGGCCAATCCAAAATGGTCTTCACTTTCTTTTCATCCATGCGAACCTGCCTTTGACTAACCCAATGTCCAAGAAACATCAGTTCTTGTTTAGCAAACTCACATTTCTCCATTTTAACATATAGTGAATTATGCTTTAATTTGTCCAACGCCAATCTCGAGTGCAACAAATGATCATCAAGACTCTCACTATACATCACAATATCATCCAGATACACAACTACAAAACGATCCACATACTCAAACAGAACATCATTCATCAAATTGCAAAATGTAACCGGGGCATTAATAAGTCCAAAAGGCATTACCAAAAATTCATAGGATCAATACCTTGTCACACAAGTAGTCTTCCTCTCATCCCATTCGGCAATCCGAACTTGCCAATATCCATACCTTCGATCCAACTTCGTGAAGTAGAAAGCCGTAGACAAGCGATCAAATAGATTTGCCACCAACGGAATTAGATATTTATTCTTGATCTTAATCTTGTTCAAAGCCCTATAATCCACACACATCCACAAGGATCCATCTTGTTTCTTCTAAAATATAATAGGTGCACCATATGGAACTTTAGAAGGCTGGATCATTCCGGCATCAAGCAACTCTCCCAATTGCTTTCGCAACTCAATCAGTTCCGGAGGACTCATCCGATACAGTACTTGGGCTGACGGCCTAGCACTCAGGACAAGTTCTATCTTGTGGTTAGTAGGTCTTCGAGGAGGAAGAGACTTCGGCAACTCCGGAGGCATTACATCATTGTATTCCATCAACAGTTCTGCAACTGCATCAAACACCTCCACTGTCTTTCCCACCTTGACTTCTATGAGTGCCGCCAAGTATGTTTCTTCTCCTCGCTTCAACCCACTCTCAATCTGCAAGGCTGAGACAAACTCTCGTTGTCCCTCAGCCCGTTTACTCCCGCACACTTTGCCAACAATAGAGACAATGCATGGTTGGTCCTCATCACCAATTAGAAGACCCGCCAAGTAAGGCATCACATTAATTTATGATGTAAGCATAAGTTATCCTGTAATACTGTAATAATAATCCAGCTATTTCTTTTAAGAAGCGGCTAATGGCGTTTCAGCTACTGCATACGATGACTGACAGCATTTGCATAATTAGATTAGTAGACAGACTTGATGAAATATTCCTTTTCTTGATTCATTTCCTTCTCCATATGATTTGTAATGAGAAGGTTCCCTGAAATTTTATACATGTATAATTAGCTTCTAGGTTAATATCTTTTATTTTTCTAATTATATTTAAGTCGAAAACGATTAATGTGATATTATATATATACAATATCTACATTGGCTGTTTTATTTTTCTTCATTTGATATTAAATTTCTATATTAATTACACATAACGATGTTATTCTTAGATTTTGTAAAAATGATATTATCAGTGTCGATACCAAGTGATGCGTCATTCATCTATTTGATAATGAACTATTCGATTATTTATAGAATCGGTTCCTCTTATAGTAGAAATAAAAATTAAGGATTCAATTTTACGAAAATAACCGGCCATACAAAAAATCAAGTAGAGATCTCCTTTTGGTACAATACAATAACCGAATATTTGTATTAAATTCATAACCATATATTCTTCAATGGAGAAAGAAGTACGTACGGCAAACCTCTGTAACTCAAGTTTCTGTTCCTCTAAATTTGTACAGTAAAGGATGTCTTTTTGTCGTAAGCCTATCACGCCAACTATTAATTAATCTTAACACAAAAATTCTCATTGCAACCGCTGTCAATATTTATCACGTTACTCACCTTATTGATTAAGGCGGCACATGTTTTGAAGATTTTACTGCTATCAAAAACCTCATGATAATCCCAAGGGGCTGCCTTCGAATCCCACTGCATTTCCTTGGGCCATTTTCATGGTATGAAAAGTCAGCGATTTATCCAGATCTGTGTTGGGAAACTTTTAAGGGCACGGGGCACAGGTCCCAAGAATTAGTCGAGGTGCACGTAAACTGACCCGACACCCCGATTATCAAAAAAAAAAAAAACCTCATGATAATTTACAAGTGGATTTCTCTTAGGCATTGGCTCCAGAGGTTCCTACTCTCGTACAGTTGACTGCCAAACCCTTATGAAGGTATCCGACTTTTTCCAAGTCTTTGTGACTTCATCAGTCTAGCAATAGCAGCAAGCCAATACTTTGCCTAACTACGAAGCTTGAGTCCTGTCTTCGCCCTTGAACGCAACAAGAAGCAGTCATCTAACTCGACTTTCTCATTGCAGCTCTATGGAGTTCATCCTTAATAGCTGCCTTCGCTGCTTCTATATATGGAAACTGAGTTAATTTATTGATAAAATTAATTGAAATCTGAAGCAATAATAAGGATTTAAGAACCATTTTATTGGAAACATAATCTAACCCTTATTACTTATTAGAAACATAACCTAACCCTAATAGTTTAATTTGGCTGCCCTAAAACCTATGGGTGTAACCCAAGGAGTTGTCTCAGTGGTAAAGGCTTTGGGCTTGATTGGTTTGCTCTCTCTCAGGTTCAAGGTTCGAATCTCACTATATGCATTTCCTTCGGGCCATGTCCCATGGTGTGAAAAGCCAGCGACTTACCTTGATCTGTGTTGGGAAACTTCTGATGGCACATGGCACAGATCCCGGGGATTAGTCGAGGTGCGCGTAAGCTAGCCCGGACACCCCGGTTTTCCAAAAAAGAAAAAAACCTATGGGTGTTAATGAATTAAAATAGAATTGAAAAAAATACATGAAACATAAAATAAAGTGTTATTCGTTTGAATAATGTTGAAGCTCAATTAAACAAAATCCCATTATCTCATTCGTTCGAACAACCATTCGGCTCGTTCGACTAAAGATAGAAATCTTCCTTATTTCTATTAGTCATCAAACTTATGAACTTATAGAGACTCAGCTAGTGTTACATATGTTTACTCATGCCCTTTTTTAAGAATATGTCTTTTAAGTGATACAAATTAATAAATTTACCTTTACAAGATGAAAGAAAATGAGATGAGATGAGATGAGAGGAGAGGAGAGGATATGATATGATGATGGAATTTGATTTCATTATTTGGTTTGTACAATAAATTTGAGGGGAAAATAAAATTATATAATCTTTATGGATAAGTTTACCCTTTTGTATTAAATATCAATATTTATTAGTGATTTTTTTTAAAAAAGAAAAATTGATAAACAAATTAAAAAAATCTAAAAATAAAAAAATGGAAAAATATGTTTTAATTAAAATTTTAATTTATTTATTCAATGTTATTTTAATTATCAATGCTATTTCAATTAATTATAATAATTATAAATATATAAATTTATTAAATGTAAAAAATTTAATTATAATTCTAAATTAACAATACTTTTTATAAATAATTATAAATATGAAGAATAAATAACTAAAATAAATAATATTATATTATTAGTATTACCTTATAAGAATTGTAAAATATATAATAATAATAGTAAAATCAAAATTTAGATAAAATTATAAATAAAGTCCAATATCTTAGTATTAAAATGAAATAAAATATGAATTAAAGTATTATTGTTGATAAGATTGTCATCAACATTCACTTTCAATAAAGTCATTATTATAGTGTTTATAAAAATATAATCATTACAAAATTGGTTGATGATGCATATGGAGTGAGCTTGAATAAGGTCCAGCATAATTTTGGATATTACATAAAAGATTATATTATACATACTTTATATTAATTTTCATTTTTTTGTAGCTAATAAACTAATTATTTTACTATTCATAATAAAATAATAAATAAATAATAATTTTTTTAAATAAATATTACAAAATAAAAAAAAACTAAAATATTAAAACAATAATAATAATTGCAAAAGAAATACTTACTTAAAGAAATGAAAAAAATTATAGTCGAAAATATTTATGAAATAACGTGATAAATTAATTAATTTTTTTTTTAAAAAAATAATTGTTATAAATTAATATTTAAAAATCAAAATTGTTAATTTTTTTTTGAAATAAATGTGTGTGTAAAATGGATAAAATTTTCATATATTTATAGGAGATGGGGGAAGTTATTTAACTTTCCATATATATCATTTACAAAAATGACATGTAATTATATTAAAATGAAGTTCATTACATAAATTAGGTTTTTTACAAATGAATATTAACTAATTAACATAAAGTCCAATTTGATCATACCATATACCACTCGAAATAAGTCCAACAAAACTTTGAATTGTGTCAATTCGAAGATGTCGAAGAAGTCCAATATGGATATGGATCATATCATAAACACATTTATATTTTTCTTGAAGTAATTGGCATGTAAATGTTTGTTTTCATTTTAAATTTTCTCCTAAAAATCATCAGCAAAGTGTTTACCCAGCTGCTACATCTCTTATTTCAATTCTCCTCTTTCTTTTTATTATTATTATTTTCTACCTCAGATTAAGAGAGATATTTTACCTATTGAGCTAATTGATACCCATATTTCAATTATCTTATTTGATTAAATGTGTCTCCATAAAATATATATTTTATGCAGATTTTGGATCTAATTAATAATTACAAGACTGTCCAATATATATTTACAATTTTAATAAATGTTAGGGACCATTTTGTAAACTTAAGTATTGGTAATGCTGAAAGGGTTTAAAAAAAAAAAGCAACCAGTGTTTTTTCGGTCAGATGGATTTGAATTTCGCCCAAAATTAAGGATAAAATTATTAGATCGGTGAATGAGTTAGTTATATTTTAAATATTTTTTATTTAAGTTCAAATTTGAAAAAACAGATTTAAAATTAATAAATGAAGTTTTTAATATTTGAAAAATATTAATAAATAACAATTGAATTTAATGATGTATTTTTTAAAGTCTAGTTCATTTGCAAACCCTAATTAAAAAAAAAGTGAAATATGACCCGATTGGTTTTGGTAACGGTTCCTCTGCCAGTCGCGGAGGATTTGTAGAGTTGTACAGTGTTATCCGTTAATGGTCATATCAACAAGGTACGGGATTTCGCATTCTATTTTTTCATTTTAGGGTTTATTTATGGTTTCAAATTAAAATTTTTTTCTTGTTTATTATATCGATATTGCAAAGCAAGTTTACCAATTCGGACCTCATTGATACGAGGCTTCTTTCTTCTCAGAGTTGAGTTGGAATGCTGCTTGGTGGTTGCTAATGCTCTTTTTATTTCTAGAAATGGTTCATTTTCATATGCTGAATTGAATATTAATACATTGTGGGTGTAGAGTTAGTGGTAGAATTTGATGCGTGTTAGTATGGGTGGGAGAGCAACACAAGAGTCATTTCTTTGGGTGTCAGATTATGATGAACAGCTATATCCTCCTCCTGTAACTAATTTGAAAAGGAAGGGTAGATCAAAGAAAATTGAGTTTGATGGTTGGGCATCTAAACCATTGACTGAATTTCTTCAATCAATTGGTAAAGATACCACCGAACAGATTTCTCGGTATGATGTCACTGACTCGATCAATAAGTATGTTAACGACAATAAACTTCTTCATCAAGTGAAGAAGAAGAGGGTTGTTTCCGATGAGAGGCTTCTTTCTCTTTTTGGAAAAAAATCATTTCTCCGAATTAAAATCTATGATCTGCTGGAAGCACACTATGCCGAGAACCAGTTCGAATCAGATGATGATATTTTATTCAGTTCAGATGACGAGAATAAGTTAATCAGCTCTGACAAACAAAAAAGTAGAAAAGCTCCTTTGAAGAAAATTTGTTTGGAAACTCCCAAAAGCTGTTGGGCTGCCATAATTCCTGATAACGTAAAGCGTCTCTACTTAAAAAGGAGTTTGGTTCAGGTTCTTCTCAAGGATCCTGAAACCTTTGAACGTAAAATAGTAGGAAGCTTTGTGCGGGTCAGATCAGACCCAAATGATTACCTTCAGAAAAACTCTCACCAGCTCATGCAAGTCACAGGTATTTGATGTTACATTGTTCTGTAATTATTTATTTGAGATCACTCTTCTTGTTTTTATTATTGCCTGTCACGGGCGGAGCTACATTTTCAATTGCGTAGGTATAAAAAAGGTATCTGCAACTGATGACAAGAATACAGAAATACTTCTTCAAGTTTCAAATTTTGTAAAAGATATTCGGATTTCTACACTTTCTGATGATAATTTCTCTGAGGTAATCAGCATATATAGTTCAGTAGCTAATTCATTGCCAGTTTAATTGAATGGGCATTGACCTGAAGCCATTTTCAGTGAACAATTCTTCTGATTTAAATTTGTTTTAATGTTAATTTTATGCCAATTCTTTTTGCATGGTTAATGCCGAGCACGTTTGTAAGGTTTTCAAGAGTTGCTTGGGAAAGATACTTGTCCTGTTTCTCTTTACTATTAGTCTATTACTACCATTATTTTTAACATTTTGCATAGCTAAGAGTGTAATTACACCTGTAATTCTTTACACTTCAATGCAATTACTATATGATTTATCTTTTTAAAATCTTGTGACGATAATAGTGTAATGGCACCTGCAATATTACCTTTAAATGTGTCTTTCTAGTTAAATTGGGACAACAATTTTATATATTATTGGTTAGGATGTGCATGTGATGGAAATTATCCAAATTGAATTATTTGTCACCCCCGAAAAAACAAAATGCTCTTTATAATAGTTAGGTTCTATTTATTGCTTTCATGTATGTATGGGAAACATTTAAAAATTGTATGTTGTTGGCTGTGCTTGTTTTCATGCTAGATGACGTCTTCTGATATAAGCCAACCTCGAGTACCAACCAAACAAACAAAGCCTTTTCCCACTAGGTGGGGTCGGTTACATGAATATTTTGACACAATTGAGCTCTATCCGAAATCATTGTTTCATTAAGCTTAGTTAAATCTCTTTTTATGGTTTCTGTCCAACTTGGAAACTTCGAGTAGTTTAAAAAAAAAACATAATGTTTTGGCTTTCACTTTAAAATAAATAACCGTGGTTGTGAAAATGTTCGACATATCATGCTAGCTTTGTCTTCTTGGTTGCAGGAAGAATGTAAAGATTTGTGCCAAAGAGTAAAAGATGGTTTGCTCAAAAGGCCAACTGTTGTAAGTTTTGCCGCTACTCATTTTGCATAATGTTTTCTAAAGTTGTTCTCTGTATCTCTTTTGATGGTCACATTCCTTATGCTGACAAAGAATGTTGCTTTTTAGTCGCCACACCCTATAATTTTACGGTTCACATAAAAAACTTATGGTGAGGAATTGCAATTTATCATTATCTGTTGTCTGAGCACAAGAAAGCTTATTAATATTAACACTTTGGTTTGTTTTGGCATGTTTATTTGCCTCCTTATGAAATTGTAGAGTGTGGCATATGTGTATGAACTTAAGAAGAATGTCCCTAGTTTAAAAATTTTGTCATGCCTGTAAAAAAAATATACTGACTCCCTTCAAGGTTGATGATAGAACTGATTTAAGCTTCTTTGGGTTACCTTCATTCCGGAGTGCAAAAATTAGTGCAGGCTATACTGCCTATGTCACTACATGTTACAGTTTTGGATTTGCGCAAATAGATATAAGTTAGAGAATTGCATAATTATATGAGGGAATGCTCTCTAATGATATTTATAGAGTTTAGGTTGTTTTTAAATATAAGAGCTCTGATGTATATGATAATGATGTTGAGTAAGATAAAAATTTATTCATGGGATCTATGTTTTTTCATTGAAATCCTGATTTATTTGATTGTAAGGTTTTGATTATTGAAGGTTTGGATTTGGATTGATCATAGTTTGACTTTTATGGTATAAAAGGTTTGTGATGTGGTAGACCTAATCTTGTGTATCATTTAGGCGAGGCCAAGATGATAGACATATTTTCCATATTGTTTCTTGTGAAGGATTTTGGCTTAATTTTTTGATTTTTGGGTTTGCTTTTTGTTGTGAGATCTATATGGATCCTTTACTTAATGTGGTAATCTGATTAGCATTTTATTATATAGATCTTTTTATGATCTTTAGGGGTTCTTTCTTTATGGACTTCTTGTTCATAGTGTTTTAAAAGGCGCTAGAGCCCGGCTTCTGGAGCCTAGGGCACCCAATTTGCGCCTAAACGGGGCCGAGTAATTAGCCTAATATGCGCCTAGGCGGGGCCGAGGAAATTCCTGGGCTGATAGATGAATCGCAGTTTGGGGATTTTAGGGTTTGATTAAATTTGGACAAATTGATCTTAGGGATATGTAATTTGAGTCATTGGTAAGGTTTTTAGTTTGTCAATTTGATGAGAAACTAACAATAATTGAAGAATTTGGTTTTTTTTTTTTTTTTTCTTTTTTTTTTTTTTTTTAAATTAAGGTTCATGTATTGACTGAATAGAGGCTAGAGGAAAAAGATAAGCAGTAAGAAAACACATGTTTTTTTTTTTTTGATTAATAGCATTCAAACGACGCTATTTTGGGGTTCTAAAATAACCCCAAAATGACATATATGCACCCAAGTAATTTCCTTTGATTTGTGTAAAACCAAACCCCATGCTGTTTGGGTTTTGTAATCCTAGATTGATCTAGGGTTGCAAAAAAAATTGCAGCGCCCTTGGCAGACGCGATAGGCGGTGCCTACGGGCTACGGCACCTTTGTGCCAACTCGGCCCGATTTGGCCCGATGTGGTGCCGTCGAACCAGAGCTGGCTAATGTGGTCGACTTTCCCTAAATCGCAGCACCATGCCGCTTAGGTGACGAGTTTTAGAACATTGCTTATTCACTTATTTGTCAATGCTTTCTTTTGAATATAAGTTTCTTTGTTTCCTACCAAAAAAATTTAAAAAAAGTTTATTCATTGTATAAATTTTGCTTTCTAGAATTTTTATTGAAATGATAACATTGTTTAACCCACATTTTGTGGAAATGAAATATAGCTAAAGTGCACTTTTAACCTTTATTGTTATAAAATTATCAAAAATTACTATTTTCGTCTTTAGGATATTAGAATATATAATGTATTGATTGATGCTCAATTACCTGCTTGTATATACTACATCCGATATAATTATATGTGTAAATGATAGAACTGTCATTCAAAAATGAATTGTAGATCTACCATGGGCCTACTGTCAAGTGTGTTTTGGTTTTCCAACTCTTTCTTTTCTTGGTGAACCTTTTTAAAATTAATTTTCTTTGATAAATTACTTGTTATTAATGTGCTTTTTAAACCTTTGACAGGTGGAACTTGAAGAAAAGACTCTAATTTTGCACGAGGACATGACAAAACATGTATGTAAAATTTCTCTCGTTTGGCCCAGTATTTGATATAGCTTGTAAAGGCATTTTGAATTGGTTTTTGTTTTTCTCATTTGATAGTTAGAATTTTTTTTGGAGCTCTTCTGCTGGACAACTTGTTCACCTTCAATTTGTAAAATTAAAATTGTATGTATTAGGGGTGTTCACGGGACGGGTCAGTTATTTTTTAATTTTGCGAAACCCGATCAGGTCGGGTCACGCGGATCGCCGAACCCAAAATTTGATATTGCAAACCCGAGCAGGTCGGGTAGGCGAAATTTATTTTTAGGTATTACTTATTTTGAGACAAATATTAGTTTTTTTTGTCTCGAAACTTGCCATACATATAAATTTTCAAGACAATAAAAGTAATAAACAATTGAAATAATAATAAAAATATATTGTATTGAGTCGGGTCGGGTCGGGTTCACTTGAAAATGTATTATTTTTAGTTGAAACTCGAGCGGGTTGACCCAAAAATGTGATCACTCCTAGTATGTATTTTGACTAAAGAAAATTAATGTAATATCCCATATCGCTAGCAAGTGAGTTCCTGGACCATTTTGTAAGCCATGGGTTCTCCTAATTTAGTAAAATCATTTTGGGTTACAAATCGTAACGGGTTTTGTGCCAAAGCAGACAATGTCTCCTTAGTTGGTGGGGCCCATGTTGTTATAATTGGTATCAGAACCGGATTACGACCTGATGTGTGGATGTATATGTTATCATTCCATTAATTTTTCATTGACCCTCATTAGACGTGAGGTCTTCAAGGGAGAACCAAGGTTGTTAAAGGCGAGAGGCACATCAAAGCGATCAGAGCCAGAAAAGCGGGGGCGAGGCGAGGGGCGAGAGGCGCACGCCTCACAAACACGAGGCGCACGTCTATTAATAATAATTTTAAATTTGTAATATAGGCATCATTAACTTGTAAATGTAAAAAAAATAATAAATAGATAGTAATATTTTGACATCTCAGCAACCAATTTTTTAACAAGTAACAACCACAAATTTTAGGGTTTGAACATCAATATTGATCGTTTTTTTTTTTTACTTTTTCATCTTTCTCCAATTTCGGCGAAAATGAAAAAAATGAAAGAAAATAGTAAGAGATGAAGAAATTTCAATTTTCTCCAATTTCGGCAAAAATGAAAAAAAAAGAAATAAAAATAGTAACAGATGAAGAAAGAAGAAAAAAGTAACAGATGAAGAAATTTAAATTTTCTCCAATTTCGGCAAAAATGGGAAAAAAAAGAAGAAGAAAGAAAACAGTAATAGATGAAGAAAGAAACGGATTTGAAAAAGAAGAAAGAAAAAGATGGAATATAAGAAAGAAAAAGATGAAAAAAGAAACAGAAGTACAAAACTGGATTGGAAAAAAAATTGACGAAAAAACAACTGAAGATACATACCTTGTAATCAGTGATGGTGGAGACGGTCGGTGGTGGTGGAGAGTCGCCAGTGGTGGAGGAGATGGCCAACTGCAGTGGAGGCAGAAACAGTTCACAGTGGAAGCAGCAGATGAGGTAAATGATTTTAGGGTTTCAAAATTTCCTTAAATACATTTTTTTTTTGTCCATGATGCGCACGCATCTTCGCACCTCTCGCATCGCTGCACTTCACGCGCTTCTCGTCGCCTCTCCTCGACTGTATAGATGCGCATCCTCATCGCCTCTCGCGCCTCTCGCATCGAGGCGCGCCTCAGTGCGCCTCTAACAATGCTGGGGAGAACAATGTAATATCCCACATCGCTAATGATTCAGTTCTTAGAGTAGTTTATAAGTCATGGGTTCTCCAAAGTTAGTAGTCGCGTTTTAGTTTGCAAATGTACTAACAAAATCATGGCAGGTTATATGCCTAAAATAGACATATCTACTTGGTTGGTGGGCCGAGCGCGTTACAACTTAACTTTTAACAAGTAATTAATAGCACTCTTCTATATTTCTACACTTTTTTCTACAAAGTTGACATGTCTTTGTCGAGAGGGCACTTTTTTCTCTGTTTAAAATTTTTTATTCATGTTGGTGTGGAAGAGCAACAGAAACCTGAATATACCATTATATTTCTTTTCATTTAATAATGTTTATCTTTCTGGTGCATGATTGTTTAGATATAATTTTGGCTCGTTTCATTTGTAACACATCAAAATGTGCACTGAAAATTTGTAGTTTTGTGTTATGGGGTATTATTTATATATTTCCAATTCTATCTTGAATTATAAATTGTTGGCATAAATTTAATGTATTGGTCATTGTCTCTCATTGATGTAATCCAGACTTGACTTCCACTTATTGTTGCTCTGTCTGTTTTGTGTTGTGTAATTATTTCAGTGGCTTGTGGGAGAACTTGCTTTGCTGCAAAAGCTCATAGATCGAGCCAATGAAAAGGGATGGCGTAAAGAATATCCTCAATAACTTATGCACAATGCTTGGTTTGTTTCTATTTGTGTTGTCTGTTTGTTTTCTGTGACTTGTCAGAGAACTGTCATAATCCTTTTCCATCAAGACACTTTGTGAATGTGACTATTTAACAACAATTTAATTATTAGGAATAGATGATCTAGGTAAATGAGTTGTCAAAGCTAAGAAGTTGCCCAACTTAATTTACCAAGCAACACTCTTAAAATGTTCAAGTACAAATTAGTTAAGTAAAAATACAATATCTGCTCATGTTTTGGTTCCCTTTCTTACAATTATGCTGAGTGATATGCTTTGTGCCGGAATTACCATGACCAACCAAACCCTGCTGCATTTCCATTTATTAATAATGAGCGATGGGTTTGTTGTAAGTGGATATCTGAAACTAATCCAGCAGTTAATTGTCATGGGATCCTTAATTTGTTTGAGCCTTTACACTCTGGGATTACCTGGAAAGAAGACAGTTACTTCAGACGCCGGCTGAACAGGAACGACTTTTGCGTGAAGTTCCAAAAATTATTTCAGAAGATGAACTGGAGGCCGTGCAATCTTATGAAGAAGAACTGGAGGCTGGGCACTCCAATGAAGAAGAACTGGAGGCATCACCACAGGAGTGCCCAGGTAATATGAAAAAAGGAAACAACGGTTCTTTAATACCAAACTTTAAGGTGGCTTCAGAAGTTCCTGTTTATGATATTGCAGTAGAAGGTCCTCCATCATCATTACTATCTGTTTGTACAGAACCAGAAGGTGCGTCATTAACTTCTTTTTTTTCCTTTTTCTTTTCAATTTTTTTCCATGAGGTTGCCCTCCAAAGTTGAGGTTTTTCAATCTCTGTGTGCATGCATGTTAATACTAAACACATTGCATGTACAGAAACACCTGTTTGCATATGCTCACATATTGTTTGTGGTGCTGTAATGATTATGGTCTGTTGATCTATTTCGAGTAGTAAGGATCATAGTCGAAGTCCTCACCTATTCACTTGATGTAATTGGATATTGTGTGATATAGACAAAAGATGGTAGCATTTTGAATTCACATGAAAACATCAGAATGAATCTATTGTTTCTAAAATCGGCTAAAATATCACATGATAAATGAATCCAGCTTTTAACTTGCAATTGTGGCGGTGTACTCAATGATTTTTGATCCAATTGTATTTGATGTTGATCATCTTATGTGCTGGAATTCCTGTGTTTGCATCTTGAAATCAATGATCTCTTAAAGGTTCTTCTAGCTAGCTACAAAATCTTAGTGTTCTAAAACGCCCCGCCTAGGCGGCGCATATAGGCTCGGCGGCCTATGGCCGCCGCGCCTGGCCCCAAATCGTTGGGCCCAGGCGCTCGTCGCAAATTCATTGGTCAACCGCCGTTGACCGACGCAAAATTCAAAATTAATTGTTTTTTCCGGCCGAATTTCACACCCCAATCCTAACCCTAACATCAATTTTACAAAATTAACTCTCTAACTCATCAATTTGAAAAAAATCCCAATTTAGAGCATAAATCCTAATTTCAAAAATCTAATGTTTTTTTATATTTTTGTTAGTTTCTCACCAAATTGACCATTTACAAATATTAGTCATTACTCAAATAACATTTATCTATGATTGATTTCTCCAAATCATATCAAATCTTAAACCTAATTATAGAAATTCTCAATTTTTGATTAACCGTCTAGGTCCCGCCAGGCCCCGACTAGGCGCTAGGCGCTGGGTCGCCGCCCGACTAGCTCCTAGCGCATTTTAGAACACTAAAAATCTGGTGGTTTGGAGGAAGTATTGTAGGGATATCGATAACTATTTGATCTAGCGAGATTATTATTTGAAAAATTACACTAGTGAGATTATTCTTTGTAGTTGCACGGCTGTATGCAAGTGCCCATCTTTTTTTAACCTTTGCATCTTCTCATTTGACAACAAGACACAACAAAGCCTTATTTTGTTAGCAAGTTGTGCTTTATTATTTCATTATAGGTGCCTATCATTGTTTAAAAATACGTTTCGAGGCGCCGCCTCTCGGCGTCGGCGCGTCGAGGCGGCCGCCTAATTCGTCTAAGCCAAATTTTCCGCCTTTCGCCGAGTGAGGCTGGCGCCTCAACCCGCCTCGCGCCGACTCGGTTCGAGGCGGCCGCCTCACGTTCAGATTTTTTTTATTTTTAGCCAAACATTAATTGGTCGTGTATTAGCAGACGATATATATATGGGTCCGCGATGCATCGCCATTAGAAATCAAGATATTGGGATTGGACTTGTCAATCGACTCATAACCTTTCGAGCACAAGCAATATCTATTCGAACCCCCTTATCCCACCGAAACGACGACGTTTTGGGGTGCCAAAACGTATAAACCAAAAAAAAAAAAGGCATTAAAGCTTCGTCATTTCTGAGAAAAAAGGCATCAGCTTCGTCTAGGGTTTCTCTTACATTCCTCGTCTCAAATTCATCGGCATCTCTTCTTCGCATCTGGTTTATCAGCTTCGTCTCTGCATTAGGTTAGTCTTTTCGAAAGAGGAGGAGGATTATGGTGCATGAATAATTAATAATTTGTTCGATCAAATAATTTGACGAGGATGGATAACTACATCTGTTAATTTGACCGTGTTACTGTTACCCTTGGGGAAAAAATAATTAAATCGTTGAATATTTTTTTTCCTGAATATTATAATTAGCAAGTGAAATTTCATTTTATATAATTAGCCTTATAATAATTCTCTCTGAGCTTTAATTCTTCATGTTGGAATTAGTTAGGTGTTGGAATTAGTTATGTAGTGTGTAGTTGGTAGTTGTGGTGTTTTGTATTTAATATGGTAGTTAATATGGTAGTTGTGTATTTAATATGGTAGTTGTATAATGTCTATATAAAGACCTCTCATTGTAAGTTCTAAATCAAGAAAATACAATGAGAGGCCTTTATATAGGCATTATACAACTACCATATTAAATACACAACTACCATATTAACTACCATATTAATACAAAACACCACAACTACCAACTACACACTACATAACTAATTCCAACACCTAACTAATTCCAACACTTCATATGCTCAAGAAACTTTTTTTTTTATTTATAATAGAGATTAAAAGGTTTTTCATATTCCATATAAATTTTTTCTTTTGTCACTAATTTTTTTTCATAAATTCATATTTATCAAGTTAATATTTATGGCGGAATATATATGTTACTTTTCTTTGGATCTAGTATTGTAATGTACATAAAGAAATATTATACTTATATGATTAAAAAAATACATCATTTATATATCAATAAATTTGAAATAATCATTTGTTAATCCAGTATATGTTCAATAAAGTAGCAGAAATCTCTTTTAAACTTTTGAATTTTTCAAAATATCTCTCTAAAGTTTATAAAATATCAAATTTATTAAGTCATATTTACAATTTTATCTATCTCTAGTTCAACAATTGTTTTCGGATCGAGGCGCCCGCCTCGAGGAGGTCCGCCTCGCGCCTCAATGGCCGGCCGCCTTGAGGCTCCGCCACGTATTTTTAAACATTGGTGCCTATTATGAGTTCCCACTGACCTAATATTTGTTTCTTTTGCCCTACCCTAGATCTTTTCATATTAAGGCTGATGAATTTTAGTGATTGGCCGGTAAAGGTGGGTTGCTGGTTGTGGCAATAATGTTAGTTCATATTCATTAATTAGGGTCTGAGTGACATGATTTGAAGTATGCTGTAATGCTGATTATAGATACATCTGGCAAAGAGGTGGTGGTGCAAATATTTTGATTTAGTATCTTTTTAGTTGCAAAGAGACCTAGGTTTTATGGAGCTTGATGAAACAATGATC
Source organism: Zanthoxylum bungeanum (assembly GCA_019454045.1). Lineage (NCBI taxonomy): Eukaryota > Viridiplantae > Streptophyta > Magnoliopsida > Sapindales > Rutaceae > Zanthoxylum > Zanthoxylum bungeanum. The sequence goes on along the minus strand of SKCR01023474.1, from coordinate 213,008 downwards.
TCAGATAGAGCACAATGACGGCAGAACTCAAAAGGTTCATGTAGCCTATCCCACCTAGTGGGAAAATGCTTTGTTTGGTTTGTTTTGGTTAGTATGTTTTAGTTGTCATTATTGTTGTTGTGCTTGTGAATACCAAGATGAAGTTTAATAATGTGGATAAGCATTGCATTGGTATAATTTTGTTTCAAGGTATGAGTTTGCCAGTCTGAAAAAAAAAATTTCTCTGTTTTTCTATAGGTGTTGAAGCTGCCTTGCAGAAGTCAGAACAGCTGAAAGAAAAAGGTAGATAGTCATCTTTTTCATTTCAAGGTTCTTTCTAGATCAGACTAACAGATGGAATAGTAAAGAGATATCATCAAATTCTTAAAAGTAGCTGTTGTTCATATAGCACCTGAAGAACATTCCTTCTCTTGTTCTTTCTGTCGGTGCAAATTATTGTACCAACAAATAGTAACCTTGGACTTAGGATGATCCTCTCATGAGCAGACCATGTCTTCTTCGAACTTGAGTAGGATGGCTTTTGGTTCGGACTCTTCAAATTGAGCCTTTTTAACTCTTGAACTTAGTGAGAATAAGATCATGTATCCTTGGATGCTTTGGTGCTAGGCTTTCTGATCTTCATCCTTGGATCTGATGAAGAGAACTTTATCTTTGGAAAATCTACAAAGATTGCGTATCCTTGGAAATTCTTTAATACTTTCTATGAGATAAAACTGCTGTGATTTGATTCATTTCAACTTTTCTACTAGGTTGTTGTACATGAGTGACGATAATTTAATCTGGATTGATGGGCATCTTGTGTTGTTGCAGAGAATGTGGCAGATGTATTTGTTCTAGAACCACAAAAGCAACCAGTGGAACTTGTGGAAATAGACGAAAATGAGATCACGGGTGGGGGGTTGGTTGAGCCGCAGCCGCAGCCGCAGGTGATTGATTTAAGTGACGATGAAGAAGAAAAGGAAGGACCGGATAACGAGAGTGAGTTGTTAAGAAGATTGGATTGGAATTATGCAGATCCCCAAGGAGATATACAGGGACCCTTCTCTATTACATCACTGAAACGTTGGTGGGATGATGATTATTTTCCTTCTGATTTCAAGGTTTGGAAGAGTGATCAGGGCCAAGAGAATGCTGTATTATTACGCCATGTTGTTTTGGGTTTGTTTCCCAGTTAATTTATTCTGGAAGATTAAGAGTTGCTGCAACTTCCTTCTGTAAATTATAGTTCAAATTTGTGAATAATAACTCCCTTTTTTTCTTTTTCTTTTTTCATTTCGTGAATTTAGTGGATTTGGTGTCAAGCGGATTGCTGCAATTCGATGAAATAATAAGAAGTTCTATGCTTTAAACCGATATTAAAATTCTGCTTATTTTGACTAATTATTTAAAAATCAATTTATTTTAATTTTTAATTTATTTTTCAACGTCTTTTATAATTTTTTTTTTTTTATTCTTATGCATGGTTTCGTGAATGAGTAATACTTTTTCGATGCATGAAAGAATATTTTTAACAATTATTTAATTTTTGGGAATTTTTTATCTTTCTTTCATAATATATATATCTTTTTAATATCTAAATATCACTTGAAATTTACATGCTAGTTTGTTACTTCCGGAATTTATTTGAGCGATATAATACTTTCGATAGTTTCTTAATCATAATCTTTTGACTTTGTCTTCGGCATGATTTGGTGGTGTAGAGTTTATAATCTCATCTTAAGGTCCTGAGTTCAAATATATAAAGTACGTCTCTTGTAAGAGCATAAGATAGTCGGAGATTTTACTTGTTCCGATTAAGCCCGGAATGAGTGGTTTAGCAGTTTTGGGTTTCCAACGATTTTAAAAAAATAATAATAATCTTTTGACTTTGGGGATGTTGAGTAGGGGTGGCAATTTGGGTCAGGATTCGTTTATTCATTCGATTAGATTCGCTTAAAGCGAATACGGGTTTGAAAAAATGGATTCGTTTAATAAATGAGTCAATTCGATTCGATTCATTTATTAAACAAATCGAATACGAATTTAAGCTCATTAATTCGTTTATTCGTTTAGGATTCGTTTTATTATTTTTATTTACCAGTTCTTGTTAATTTTCAATTAAGATTCGAGAAATTATAGCTAATTATCATAGAAAAAGTAATATTTTCGATATTTGGTAAGATATTTTTAGTAAATATATTAATTACATATTTCTTATGTATATATTTATGAAGAATTAATGTAAATTAAGTGTGGTAAATTATTTTATTAAATAATATCATTGACTAAACGAATAAACGAATATTCGTATTCGATTCGTTTAATAAACGAATCGAATACGAATCCTAATATTAGGATTCGTTTAATAAACGAATCGAATACGAATCCATCACATTTTGATTCGATTCGTTTAGGATTCGATACAAATTCGATTCGTTGATTCGTTTTGTCACCCCTAATGTTGAGGTATTATGAAGACAATAGTATATATTATGGTTATTTACGTTTTACTATTAAAGTTATGATAAAATAACAATTGGGTACTATGAATATTAATATATTACATTTTACTACAAAACTTATATAAAAATTAACATTTTACTACTTTTTCATCTAAACCGTCAGTTGACATTTAAAAAGTACATATTAGTTATTTTATGTCCCGAAAATTATCATGTATATAATGTTTCAAGATAACAAAAGTAATAAATAAATGAAATAATAGTGAAATCTTTAAAAAAATAATATTTTTTTTAGAAAAATAATAAATTTTTAGAAATATAATAAAAAAATTATAATTTCGGGTATGGTCGGATTTTAATGTCAAACCCGTGACCCAACATGAAAATTCCGGGTCGGGTCGGGTTAACCCGAAAACTCATTATTTTTGTATGAAACCTGCACGGATCGGATCAGATCGGGTCGGGTTCCAAGTTGAACCGACCCTATGTACACCCCTAATTTTATCTTCAAAATAAAATAAAAGTAAAAATTATAATTATACTGGTCTCAAAAATTTCAAAAAAACTCAACCCGACCCATAAACACCCCTAGATAAAACATTATTTTTAAAGCTCAACTGACAGTCAACTAACGGTTTAGATGAAAAAGTAGTAAAATATTAAATTTTATATAAGTTTAGTAGTAAAGTGTAATATGTTAATATTCATAGTACCCAATTGTTATTTTATCATAACTTTAATAGTAAAACGTAAATAACCCTATATATTAATATAAACATGAGGGGGGGGGGGGGAAGTGAGATTTTCCCATTGAATAAAAGAAAAGGAAAATGATAGGAGAGAAGGAGAGGAGACGACCAAAAAGGAGACGTGTTGGTTGGAGCAGGAAAAGGAAAAAAAAGGAAAAAACGAAAAGTGTATCCTTTCTGAGTCCTCCATTCGTATGATAATTACTCTTGTGTTGTGTCTTAAATAACACGCACACAATCAATCATATCTCTAACTCAAAGTCAAAGACTCAAAGGTAGTACCTACCAACAACAACAACATGCTTGAGCTGGAGATGCAATTCGATTGAAATGGAGAACGGTCATTGTGTCAATTTAGCCGATAAGCTTTCGGGAATAGCTCTTAATGATTTTAGCAATACCTCTAATGACAGCTTGTTTCAGGTTATGAAAGCTGTTGAAGCCGCCGAGGCCACCATCAAACAACAGGTTAGGTTTTATTTTTGATTTTTTGATTTTGTTGTATGTCAATTAGTGTTCATCTCATGTATTAACATTTTCACAGGTAGAAGAGAACAACCTTTTGAGGGCTGAACTTCTCAGGAAAATTCAGCAACTCGATAAATATGTAAGTGTTTTTGTTTTTGATTCGTTGTTGTTGTTGTTGCTGTTGTATCAGCAGCTAGGCCATATACTTGTTTTATCTGATGAGATTAACTTTACTATTTTCATATTTTGTTCTTGTTTCATGAATCATGAAACTTGACAGAAATTAGAGGGTTTTCGTGGAACTTATGAAGTTCGTCAATCTGTTCCCTCTATCAATAATCAACAAGATAGAATCCAGAGCGTGGGCTATACTTCTGCAGTTGATCCGTCAAGTTCACTGGTTCTCCGCCAAGATCTGAAACCAAATGTTGAAGTTGCTGACTTGCAAACCCGTTCCAACATCCACTCTGAGAGCAACAAGAACAATGGAACATTAAATTTACTTTCTGGTGGGCAAGCACATGCAGATACTTCAGGCCCCTCTCATTTATCTTCTCCATCTACCACATCATTTTCACCTACCAGGTATCCAACATCAAATAAAATTAATGGTTATATAAATATATTGCATCTTGTTATGGTATACTGAATCAATCAATGTTAATGAAGGATAATACACTTTGAGACAACATTATTTTCTTATCTTAGGTACCAGATAGATGGAGAATACGATCCTCGGTTTAATTCGTCTGGAAAGGGCCTAATGCCAATGGCTGAAGTAAATAATCCTAGCAGCCTATGGAAGCAGGTATTGTCGTATGGTTCTAGGACTAGAAGATATGCTTTTCCTTTTTCAAGTTATAATCTCTAATGAGCAAATTCTATCGTCTGGTAGGACCTTCTTCTTAAGATTCAGGAACATGAAGAAGAGATTATGCAGTTACATAAACATCTTTCTGAATATTCTATCAAGGTAAAATGCGTTTTTAACAGCTTTTACTTGTCGCCAGGATTAACATATCTTGATTCCTTTTACTTCTCTTCAATTCTCAATATATTATTTGTTAGTTTAAGTGACTAATAACACATATATGTTCATAGGATGCACAAATACGCAATGAAAAATATGTTCTTGAAAAGCGCATCGCTTACATGCGTCTGGTACGTAGCCCTTTTGTCCAGCCCTTGCTAATTGACCTACCAGAACAGCTTTCTTTCTTCTTCCTTTTCTCTTTCTTATGCTTGTTCAGAGGGTAAACATAAGTTCTTTTGGATTTCTTGGTACTAGGCCTTTGATCAACAACAGCAAGACCTTGTTGATGCTGCATCAAAAGCTCTTTCCTATAGACAAGATATAATTGAAGAAAATATCCATCTCACATACCAACTACAGGTCTGCTTACTCTTGGATTTCATATAGTTACTGCATGTATCAAGTAGATTGATCCTGTATGGGTCATTGGAAATTTTATGAAACCATTTTCCTATTTCTTTAATATGTTTTTATACTTTTGTCATACTTAAATATCAACTATGTGCACACATTTAGGTATGCATGTTGTTATGTACACATTTTGATGACCGTATTTATTTATGTGGACAAAATTAGCTTTGCTTTGATTTAGATAGAATGTATGTCCCTTCCTATACTCACTTCTGTTGTAGTTAAACTTTCATTATTAACTGTGGTAGATAGACTTCCTTCTCCTTTTAAGTTATGCATGATATTTATTGTTAGAAACAATTAAAAGTAAACATATGTTTGATATCATTTATTTATGTTGCTGTGTGTGTGTGTGTGTGTTAATATTAATTTGAAACTGAATCAAATTCTGAGGTTCACCAATCTGTTTTTCCAGGACGCACAACAAGAAAGAACAACGTTTGTGCAGTCTCTGTTGCCTCTCCTTGCAGAATACTCTCTGCAGCCACCAGTCGCTGATGCTCATTCCATTGTTAGCAATGTCAAGGTCTGTATCAGATGGTTTTCAGATGGTTTTCAGTTATTTCTGTAATGCAGCTAGCCTTATATTTATAATCTTTAAGGAAGATTTGTTGCCTACAATTTTGCTTCCTATGAAGTGTTTAAATCCTAAAATCGACTTTAGATATTTAGATCCTTCTGTTTTGGGTGTTTGATAATAATGTTTTCATGATACCTGGACAGCAACCTCTCCCTTCCCCTTCCCCTCCCCCTCGCCCTGTTACTATGACGGGTATCATATGTTATAGAAACTATCTTCGTTATCTATCACTCATTTTCTCTTTGCACACCTCCCCTACTAAGCAAAATGAAAATCTGGAGACTACCTCTTCTTTCCTCCACTCACTCTGTATGTAGGGTTCATGATACCACCCTTTTCTTAAGACATTTATGGGGTTGATTACTTCTTTAAGGAGAAGCAAACAAATTGGTAACAAACTGTTGCAGTAACAATCAATACAGGTCAAGGTATACTAGATGCACAAGACCGAGGAGAAGTTCTTGGCTGTTAATTGGTGTCTTGAGGATAAAAATGAGGGTTTCTTAACTTAGTTTTAGGTTTATTTAATGATTTAGCTTCTTTCAGCTTGGATATTTAAGATGAGATACAAAAAGTTTAGTGGGTTCCGTTTGGTCTTGACTTTAGTCTGTTAATGATAATAAAAGCTCAAGTACATTGTTAAGGGCCGCTTTATAAATAGAGCTGCTGTTTTGAGCCTTTTTTTTGTTATTATTTAGCCTATCAACAACTTAATCCCCTCCACACCTATGTGAGTGGGATTTGAACCCCATACCTCGTTTTTCAACACAAGAGATTTTACCAAATCATCTAGTTGGCACCTACTGTTGTATGAGCCTTTGAACGTCAGATTTCGAGTCGATTAACGTCATAGCATCTCATTTTCAAGCCATTTTTTGTATTTGTGAAGAATTTGTGAAGAAAATGTCTATAAACATTTGCTTGATTTAGAGCTTACAATGAGAGGCCTTTATATAGGCATTATACAACTACCATATTAAATACACAACTACCATATTAAATACAAAACACCACAACTACCAACTACACACTACATAACTAATTCCAACACCTAACTAATTCCAACACTCCCCCACAAGCTGGAGCATACATGTCATATGCACTAAGCTTGTTACAGATGAAATCAATACGAGGACCGCGAAGAGACTTAGTAAGGACATCTGCTAATTGACCGTCTGAGTTGACAAAGCTAGTAGCAATATATCCTGACAAAATTCTCTCTGATAAAGTGACAATCCACTTCTATATGTTTGGTCCTCTCGTGAAACACAGGATTGGAGGCGATATGTAATGCTGCCTGGTTGTCACAGATTAGTTTCATTTGTGCTCCTCCTCCAAACTTTAATTCTTGCAGTAAAACCATATCAGCTCACATGTTGCTAAGGCCATAGCTCTATATTCTGCCTCTGCACTAGACCTGGCAACAACAACTTGCTTCTTACTCTTCCAGGATATGAGATTACCTCCAATCAAAACACAATAACCTGTAGTAGAGCGTCTATCGGACGGAGAACCCGCCCAATCTGCATCAGAATAGCCAATAACCTGAGTATGTCCCTTGTCTTCATATAGTAGACCTTGGCCTGGTGCTCTTTTAACATATCTAAGAATGCGTATAACAGCATCCCAATGACTTTGGCAAGGGGTTTGTAGAAACTGACTAACCACACTTGCAGCAAAAGAAATATCCGGTCGTGTGATGGTAAGGTAGTTTAGCTTCCCAACTAATCTCCTGTATTGTCCAGGATCATCCAGTGGTTCTCCGATTAGCTTCCTATACTCTTCGGGATTCTCCAACGGCTCCCCCTCTTTTGGTAGGAGTTTAATATTGGGATCCATAGGTGTGTCCACTGGTCTGCAATCTAACATTCCAGTCTCCTGAAGAATATCCAATGCATACTTCCTCTGGGAAATAGCTATCCCAGAGTTAGATTGTGCCACCTCTATGCCAAGAAAGTACTTGAGTCGTCCCAAATCCTTAGTCTGAAAATGATTAAATAGGTGTGTTTTTAGCTCCCGAATACCCTCTTGATCACTTCCAGTGATGACGATATCATCCACATAAACTACTAAGTAGATACATTTGCCATTGGAATGGCGGTAGAAAACAGAGTGATCAGCTTCACTACGAGTCATACCAAAATCTGTAATTACAGCACTGAACCTCCCAAACCAAGCACGAGGAGACTGTTTTAAACCATAAAGAGAACGGCGAAGCCGACATACCAAACCATACTCCCCCTGAGCAACAAAACCAGGTGGTTGCTCCATATAGACTTCCTCCTGAAGATCACCATGGAGAAAGGCATTCTTGATGTCTAACTGATAAATGGGCCAATGACGCATAGCCGCAATGGAGAGAAACAATCGGACAGAGGCAATTTTGGCCACAGGAGAAAAAGTGTCACCATAGTCCAGACCAAATATCTGTGTATAGCCCATGGCAACCAGACGAGCCTTAAGACGATCAATGTTCCCATCAGGACCAACCTTCACTGTATAAACCCACCGACAGCCAACTACAGATTTGCCGGACGGTAATGGAACCAAATCCCATGTGCCACTAGAGTGTAGGGCGTCCATTTCATCAATCATTGCCTGCTTCCACCCGGGGTGGGATAATGCCTCACTGAGCTTTTTAGGAATAGAAACATTTCAATATCTTTTAAAGATGAAGCGGTCATCTCACGTTTGTGCAATATATTAGTTTATTAATCTGGAATACGAATTTATGCAAAAGCCTCTTCCGATGGTCAGATGCAAACACCCAGTATAACCCAATTAATCATATTCCTATATCAACCAAGTTACCTGAATTCATTAAGATTAAGTTCCAATTATGGCTACCCCCGCCCGACAGGTATATTCCTATCCTGTAAGGAAATCTATTAAGGGTTATCTATCCTTAAGTGAGATCGTGAACTATTGAATCTAAGGCTGAAACCTAAAATCTCTTTTCCAAGTTCATTTTAAGTTTACCAAATCAATCTTATTAATGGCCAGTTAACAAGAAGCATTAAGTTTAATGCTCAATAAATAAACCTTTATATTACCCAAAACGTATTATAACTCCTTATAAACCGGTGATATTGGAATTCATCACAACCCTAGATAACGGGTTTAGTTACAACACATATCTAGGACTAGTAAAAGCTTAAATAAAGTAAATGACATAAAAGCTTAAATAAAGTAAATGACATAAAGTAAAGATTGGAAATTAAAAAGATAAAATAAACAATAAAGAAAATGCTGGGGTTAGAGGATCCACTTTTATTACTTCTATTTTAGATATCTCCCTTATTATAATATATTAACTTTGCACGACTTTACCAATCGATCATATAAGCAGTATCCTGATTAAGTCAGATTTATGATTAATTACAACCGACCATAAAGGCGGTAACCAATTTAGTGAGGTTAAAATCAATTTAAGTAAGTCCAACCAACCATAAAGGCGGTATCCCATTAAGTCAGGTTTTAAATAGTTTATATATTATAATTAAGAGAGATTAATCTAAATATTAGTAATAAAAACTTAACCTTTCACCCCAGCAGAGGGGAGTTACCTCCTCATACTGAACAGTAAAAATAAAGACTGAAAAGTAAAATAAAGAAAGTACTATTGCGTAAAATAAATAATTAAATACAGAAATATGTAAATAAACAAACAAGATACAATCTTCTTAGTATTCTTAAGGAAATCCCCAGAAGAAGGTATGAATTTTCCTTCTGATTTCAACTTCAATTTATAGGCAATATTCTGCCTTGCGCGTCGCGATGCGCCATTGATTCGACGAGATCTTGACACGTGTCTATCGGCACGCATAATGCCTTACGCGTTGTGACGTTGACTGCAAAGATGTGGATTGTCGGAAGCATGGGATGATGACACGTGTCCGGCGCATGTTAGCAAATTTGTTGTGATGTTGACACATGGAAGGCGCATGTTAGCAAGTGCGCGTGATAGCAAATTTCTCTGATTTTGACACGCGTCTGGCGTATGTTAGTGGCGCATGATAGCAGACGACGCATTTGCAGGAATTTACATTTTTTTCATTTTTGTCTGTTTTTCGATGTTTTGGCCCTGATTTGATTCCAGAGAGTCCTGTTATTTTATTTATATACAAAATAACACAAAACATATAAAAATATTCACAATACCCGAGAAACTATATAAAATATTAAGTAAAAAAGACGGTATATATTGATATATTTACCGCTTATCAGAGAGGTACTAAATTTATCCAGGCATCGTGGCTAAGGTTACCTATGCAAGTTTTGGGTGGAGATTGGAAGTGCTAAAAGATGAAGGAAGAGAAGAAATAGAGTTATCCACTTAAAAAATTTACCCTTTTGGCATTAGGACCAGGGTTAAAATTGCGTTACAATCCAATAAGGGAGCACCATGACTGCTGTTTTACTTTTATGTGCCCACAATTTTCTGACATCTGGCTTTGGGGTTAAGAAGTTGGAGAGAAGACTTTAGCAGGGTTATGTGGTGTGATCGAGTAAGAAGCTTTACTATGAAATTGTTTGTTTGGATCAAGAAATGGCAACCCCATATGATGACCATTGATTTCCAACTCATAGACGAGACCTTTTTGGGGATATTATATTTGCTCGGATATCCTAACTATTAAATTTTTTATAGTTGGACAGTAGTCTAGTTTCTAAAATGGTACACAAATTGGGTGATCTTTGGTTATCCTGAAAAAATTATGAAACGAAAAGAAAGATTAGATCAGCGAGATAACGTGGAGAACATATTTTGTTTCTCAAGGAAAAAAAACTAAATGTAGAGGAAACTAATGTTATGTTTGTGGATTATGTTTATTCAGAATTCTGCAAGGTGTTTTCTTAATTGTTTTCTTTCTTTGGTTTTTCATAAAGGATCATCATGTTGGAAGCTTTAATTCAAATTTTTTTTTTTTTTGAAATTACTTTTATGAATCTGCTTCTTTTTTACTGTCAGATGCATGATGTTTACAATCAGGTACTTGCTCTTGCAGGTTCTATTTAAGCATTTACAGGAGAAACTCTTTCTTACTGAGGTATATATGCGGTTGTGAGTTTGTTAATAACTTTTTATAGCTGGTATCGCTCTTGCTAGTTTGGTTTATGATATTATGATATATTATGCAGCAATACTTTTTGTTTCCACAATGAATCAATTGTGTTGATAATGTTCTTTCCCTGGTACCAGTCAAAACTTAAGGAGTCACAGTATCAATTATCACCTTGGCGTTCGGATTTGAACCATTCCAATGTTGGTCCACAGTTGCCATCTCATTCCTCCGGTGCAGCAATGGTTACTTCAGAATACTCATGTCTTGTGCATATTTTTTTCTGGTCTATTATAATAATTTTCTTTAATTCGTTTTTCCCCCTTTCAGAACAAAATGGGGCTTGAATTAGTAGCGCAGCCAACATATTCCCATGGAAAGATACCAGGAAACTCTGATGCTCAAACAACCACAGATTTGGATTTGTTGGGTCACCACCAGGGGCAGGGGAGGTTGGGTGGTGGGAAAAATCTGGATGATGACATGAGGAGGTATTCACCTCTTGCAAGCAGGTGAGCCTGGTCAAATGGAGACTGCTACTGTGAACTGAATGTCAAATTACAACCATCTGCATTTGTTGGTGGGTTCTGTTTTCATCGGATTCTTGTGTTCATTGGTCATGAATGAATGATTCCTTGTTCATAGATTCATTTTAACCTTAAGAACTGTTGAACATTTCATAGATGCATCATAGTGATGCCATATATGGTATCCCTAATTGGCACTTTTTAATTTTGCTTACCAATTAACCAATAGATCTTCTCAGTTGCAATCTCCACATTGGGCACTATGAAAAAATAAATATGCTTCCCCTTGGGAACTTGTATTAGCTTATTGCCTCCTGAAAAAAGTAATGGAAAAAGGTTTATATTTTCGCATTTGTAGTGAAGAATCAGCTTTTAACTAAGCGCTATATAGCAGAAATAAATAGGAGCATGAATGAGAGTTGATTATGTTGTTATCCATGGTTCTCTTTTGGATGCTTATCCTGGTCTCGTACAAGATTTGGCGTAATGGAATCCTTATGGTGTTTATCAACTTATCTGAATGGTGCCCTGACTGTGTGACTTTGTCATTTTTCAGGGATCCTGCTACCCAAAATATACCTGCAGAGTTTGTTGGTACTCATGATGATGTGCATGATACCCAATTTGGTGAAGAAACTGCCAATAAGCAAGTCAAATTTTCTGTCCCTGCCAGCAATGGTGAGATGGATTACCCTGATGCTGTGGAGCACCAGAGTGAGAGAGATCATTCAAATTGGGCTTCAGCAAATTCTGCTTACTCAACCACACTTGATGATCCCAATTCATCTTATTCTCCATACCTGCCACCTGTTCTTGAAGAACCTTCTTCCTCTTTTTCTGAGGGTAATGACCTCTTCTACTTCAAAGTTTATGGGCAATGGTTTGATATCTCTAATAGTAAAGTTTGCAATATGCAGCTGCAGATGATGATCCATTGCCAGCTATAGAGAACCTTCAAATTTCAGGAGAAGCTTTTCCTGGACAACAGCTGCAGGCGTGTGGATTCTCTATTAATGGAACAACTAGTTGTAATTTTGAGGTGCATTTTACCATATCCTTTCACTTGTGTCTCATTGATTAGTGAATTTGGTTGTATAAAATTCTTGCATGTACTGTGAATTGATTTGTAACAAGTAATTCTATTTTTGGATGTTTATATCGATTACATGATCTTGCATTTTCAGTGGGTACGACATCTGGAAGATGGATCTGTTAATTACATAGATGGTACCCTTCCTGTCATTACCTTTGATACTGTCACCATCTTTACTGCTCTTATCTTAGAATCTGGGTCTCAGGCAGTTTATGTTGGCAGGAGCAAAGCAGCCAAACTATCTTATAACTGCTGATGACGTTGATACACATCTTGCGATAGAAGTGCAGCCTTTGGATGACCGGAAGCGTAAGGTATTGACTCAGAGATTCATTATTGATGGTTCATTGTACTTTCCAGTCAGTTGCATGTTCTGTGTGCATCTGGGTACATTTAATCTTTTCATTTTTTCAGCTCCTGATTTTGTAAATATTTGAAAACAATATGTAATCAAATTAGATAGTATTAAAACTAGAGTTGCCTACAATAACAAGCCTTAACGATAACAAGCCTTAATGCTAACAAGAAATAAGTTCAAAATATTTTCAGTGAGCTAAACATATTGGCATTTCTTGTAGCATAACATCAAGCAATTTCCTTTGTCTTTTGTAGAGTTAACTTATAGACTCCTATTATGAGGCACATAGAACATCCATTCAGTGATGCTGACCTTTATTTCAGACTTCCAGTTTGATGAACATGTTAAACCTTTTGCCTTTTTTCTTTTCAACATGCCTAGCATATGATAATATCTTACTCTGTCCTGCTTTCAGAGTAGAAAGTTAATGTATCGGGACAAATAAGAGAACTTCTTGTATCTCTTGGATTTGGCTTTATATTTGTTGACCATCCAAGCTGTCTGTTATTCATTTGTTTGGGTTGTTGTGTTGTAGTTTGCATTGTATTCTTGATTGTACTCCGCTACTGGATTTGGTAATTCTTCTGCGTTCTTTGGTTGTATCTGTCATCAGCATCTCATTATTTATAGTAATCTGCAGAATGTTTATTGAATCCTATTCATCTTACCTCTGTGGCGACTAATGTATCCCTTCAATTGACCAGTGAAGCTCCATTTTTTATTCTCTTTTTGTTGTTTTCATGACTTGCATATTACATTAGTTTTGTCTTTTTTAATTTTATTTTTTTGAACAATGTTGTCTCATCAATGGCGAATAAAGAGGTGTTTAACATTCCTTAATTCCTCTCTTTTCTTTTGATAAGACCTATCACCTATGATATAGAAGATAGTGGTATAAATTGTGATCAGACTATTTTTTTCCTCTAAGGTATAAATTTTGATCGGACTATTTCTTTCCTCTAAAGTGTGTTCATGCAACTATTTAGTTCTCATATGAAAAACATACTGTGGCCATATTATTATACTTTTTATCCCCAATAAAACTTGCTCTTTTGTGATTCTAGGGAGAGCTTGTAAAGGTATTTGCCAATGAGCACAGAAAGATCACTTGTGGTAAGTGATTACACTGCCTTTTCTAATGGTTTCAATTGTAAGTTTAGGTATTACATTTCACCATGTGCGGCCTTCATCATAATGCATACAATTTGAAAATTGAGTACTTTACAAATCCCTTGCGGAAATTGCAAATTTGAAGTCAGTGACTCAGTTTTAAGCATTACTTTCATACTATCTGTTATTTTTTTCGTTACTTCGTTACTAATGAACAAAGAATGACACAGATGTAATAAAAAAATACTGAAGCCTATAACTGTTTTCACTTTTCACTACTTTTTAGGATCTTAACTCTAGTTCTGAACCCAACTTCTTCACTCCTTCCCTCTGGTCCCAGGGTTTGGATTGATCGTTGATTAGTTCGAAGTGATCAGTAGGTTTACTCGTTTCATACATGTGCATAAAATTATTGTTTACATTTGCACTTCATAATCCATAAGTTTATGCAATACTAGCCAGGAATTCTGAACTAAATCCAAGCATGGGTTGGAGATAAAAAAAACTATGAAATTGAAGACTTTTAGGATACATGCTTTCCCTTATTATATATGAAAGAAATTGGACTCTCTAAATACATTTTCTTCAACAGGGAAACTAGCTTCTTGCACCATAATTTAGTTAAATGTCATTTCCTCCATTGACTGGATTTAATTATTTTTTCTAATCTTTATGCACTTGAGCTCAAATTTTGTTCACATCAATTTGTTTGTACTATTACATTGTCCTTTATGGGCAGCACATATTGCAAATTTTGTTAAATTTATATATCTTTCTTTCTTTTTACAGATCTTGAGATGCAGAACCACATAAAAAATAATCTTTATAGTGGACACGCATCATTCAATGTTTCCGTGTCGGTAGGACTTATATTTGAAGACCTAATTCTATGTTGTATTTTTCTGTTTGATTACCAATTTCTTACCAGAAAACTAGAATTAATTTCTTTCTGTGACTATTTCCACAATGCTTATATATGCTTTTTGATGGTACAGACTGGATATCTTGATATGACGGAACCTGCAACATTGACCATAAAGAGGGAAGGTTATAGTATCAAGTGCACTGGCCCCAATGCCCTTGTAGTCAATGAAAAGTTTTCACCAACCACGACTGTAAGACATCATTTTTAAATCTTATTTTATTGTTTGAGAAACTAGCAATTGATGATGCTGCATTGTAGATAAATTTGTTTTTTCTCTCCCTTTTATGGAATGCCGTTAAAATTTTATAGTCGTTTCACCGATATCAGTGCATACAGTCTTTGCCAAATACTAGGTTTGCTTGATTTTTCATAATTGAGACAGAAGAACTAGTATGTTAATCCCCTGGTCCCCAAAATACAAGTAAATAAATAATTTTTTAAGGAAAAAGGGATAAAAAAATCTCTTTTTGCAAGGTTGTTAAAGGCAAGAGGCGCACCAAGGCGATCAGAGCCAGAATAGCGAGGCGAGGGGCGAGAGGCGCATGTTTATTAATAATAATTTTAAATTTGTAATATATGCATCATTAACTTGTAAATGTAAAAAAATAATAAATAGATAGTAATATTTTGACATATAGTTTTTTTTTTTTAATTACTTCTACTTGTCCAATTCATAATACTTGGCAAAATATACACAATTCAAAACTTCAAATTCAAGAAAATAATAAAAACAAACATAATTAAAAAGTATCTAGTCAAAAAAACATCATCATTATATTCTTAACAAAATCTACATAGTTCAAGTTCAAGAAAATGAAAAACAACAAGTATTAGAAAAAATCTACTAAAAAAACAGAATTGGAAAAAAAATTTAAATAAAGAACATGTAAAAGAAAGAATTGTAAATAAAAAAAATGGAAAAAAAAAAAAGAAAAAAAAAAAAAAAAAAAGAAACAGAACTAAAAAAAGTATAAAAAAAATTAAGAATTATAAAAGGAAAAAAAAGAAACACAACTGTAAAAGAAAGAATCGTAAATAAAGAAAATGGAAAAAAAATGAAGAAAGAAACATAATTGAAAAAAATAAAAATAAAAAAGAACTATAAAAGAAAAAAGAAACACAACTGTAAAAGAAAAAATCGTAAATAAAGAAAATGGAAAAAAAATGAAGAAAGAAACAAAATTGAAAAAAATAAAAATAAAAAAGAACTATAAAAGAAAAAAGAAACACAACTGTAAAAGAAAGAATCGTAAATAAAGAAAATGGAAAAAAAAAATCAAGAAAGAAACAAAACTGGAAAAAAAGTTTTAAAAAAAAAAACTGACAAAAAATTCGGAAAACCATGATGCGCACGCCTCGTTGCGCATCACGCCTCGCTGCGCCTCACGTCGCCTCTTAGATGTTGCCTCGCCTCGACCAGTTTGATGCGCATCAGCCATCGCCTCGAGGCGCGCCTCTAACAACACTGCTCTTGTCATGAGGACCTCCTTAGAATCTGACATTGGGTAGAATGCTTTGTGTGTGAATCCAATGTGAAGTACAGTCTCTCATTTTGTGATAATTCCTGAGACATGTTGAAATCAAAATTTGTAATAGCACTGTCTCCTTCCACGATACGCAACCGGTAGTTTTTCTCTATTAGCCTAAGCGTTTTCGCTAACTTGCTCGTCTACTATACTATACCCGACAATACAATACATTAGTAGAAGTAAGCAGCTGAGCTAGCAAAGCCTACCCTACTAATATTTTGTATAGTAGCGCATTTTCCTTTTTGATTAACACATTCTCATTCGTTTTCAATAAGAATTGTTTTTTCAATTTAATAATAACATGTAACAATTTGTGTGTTTTTTTGGGACCAAGAACTAACTTGCAGTCACTAGTTGTCTTCACAATAATACGTGCTTATATTTTGATTCTTGTGAAATCAACTGACTAGACTTTAAAACCTCTCGTTGACTTTATGGATTCTTGATTGGTACATATTATATTGAGCCTTCTTCTTCTTTTTAATTGGAAACTATATCTTGTCTTGAACCATGAATGGCTGCAAGTCATGATAATGTTATGGAAGCATTTTGCTTAGCCTTCTTGTTTTTTTGTAGGTTATAATTCCTTATGGAAATCCTACGGAGTTCATCATAACTGGTTCCAGTGGCAATGAGCATATCTTACAAGCGGATAGTGGTACAACAGATGTTAGTTGGTAAGTTTCAAATGTCTTATGTATTTTGTATATAAACTTGTGCATTTGATATAGGTAATTCGCTTGAGTAATAGACTGTGATCATGCGCAAAATTCTTCCCCTTCTTAATGCTTATGCAAAGATTATGGATTATTCATTTTTCATCAGGAAGGAGCAAAACAAGTTCACATGAGATAACTTATTGTTTTGGGATTGATTGGGGAGAGAGTGTGTGTGCGAGGGACAGCGAAATACCTCCCTGTAAATGGATTAGATATAACACAAGGAACTGTTAGGAAATGTTTATAGATTTTCTTTATGGACTCTTTCTGATGCAATTCTGTGTTTCTTTATTATCATTGTTATTTTATTTATTGACTTTTTTTGCAGTTCAAGGGATACAATTGTGCTCACCTTGAGGTTGTTTATCATAAGGGTACGATTCTTCACTTCTAAACCATTTTCTCCTCTTTCTGTATAAATTAACATGAGACTTTCTTGGCTTCTTCTCTAAAGTGTTTGGTAAATACTTTGAATTTGTTGTTTGCTCAGCATCCGATATTCTTCTTGTTATTTGTGCCATTTCAAAATAGACGTGATCATTGAGTTAGCGCACCGTAACTGCATATATCTCAAAATTGCCTTACTTATATGTAGAGGGTAGGATTAAATTACCCTGATGTAGTTTTCTGGTTTTTATATTCTTGTGCCATTTATGTATGTGGCGTCACCTGATGAATTAGATGTCATATTTGCTCATGTGGAGATATTTTTGCTCTCAAATTTTTTTATCCCACCCGAAATCAAACAGTATCCCCTTGGATTTGAACTCGTGGCCTCTTGCGGCCGCTAAAAGAGTTAAATCAAATGAGCTATCTTTTGGGATTTTTTTCCCCTGTGTACAAGAAGAAATTTAGGTTTGATAGGGATTGCTTATCAAGATACGATTTTACCATGGTCAGGATTTATTTTGTAAGTTACTTCTGATCCAATTTCCCATTCTGCTTTTAGAGGTGTTTAGGTTCTTGACTAAGATTTATTTATGTATATTGTTATGGCTTATTCTATTTTATATGGGACTCTGTCAAATATGTGGAAATTCATAACGAAGAAGTTTGAAGACATGGGACTCTTGACACCATATTAATTTGTCACTGGACCCATAACTTAAGCTTATATTTAAGGTATTAACTACTGACATTGAGCATTATTTAGGTTAAATTTTCGGCTTATTTTTGTGGGATGGATCTCTGTCTGATGCATTAGGTTTTTATCCAAGTTTTTTACAGTGTTCTAAAACGCGCTAGGCGCTAGTCAGGGGGCGACCCAGCGCCTAGCGCCTAGGGCGCCTAGGCGGGGCCTAGACAATTAGTCGGCAGACAGTTAAAGATATAATATTTTCCAACATCATAATTCATAAATAATCCAAATCATATAAATTCAATCAAAATGTAATAAACATAAAACCATTAATCAAACTCAATCAACCATATAATGATATAAAATATCATTTAATTAAGTTCATGTTCATCATCCTCTAACAAAATTAAACTACACTAAATATCTAATTCTTCATCTAATTCGATCTCATCATCCTTGGGTTCTTCATCAGAATCAAAATCATCTTCATCAAGTTCTCTATATTCAACATTTCTAGCACTTTTTCGAGGTTGTAATATGTCATCGGCACCAGATGCCTCTCCAACCATCCTCCAAGTAAGCCCCGAACCGGGCTCTACTTCTTCATCATCACCAGAGTCACCACCCTCAACAATCCATCCTTGTGCATTAGTAGCATCTTTGGCTTCTAATACATCCACTTTCAAATCTCTCTCCCTTTTGCGCTTGTTCTTCAACTTGGCATTAAAGGAAACATAGACAAGATTGTTTAATCGATTCACATCTAGTCTATTCATTTTCTTCGTGTGAATCTACATAAATAATTTAAATAAATTAATTAGTATTAATAATTACAAAATAAAATAATCAAAAACTTAGCTAATGTTAAATATTTACCCCCTCAAAAGTGCTCCAATTTCGTTCGCACCCGGATGAACTAGTGGTTAATGACAGTATCCTTTTTGCCACTTTTAGCAAGTTCGGTGTATGATGTTCATATGTACGCCACCATGAAACTACAAATGAACATAAATAGTTTGAATGAAATATAAGATTTTTATATATTTTAAAAAAAATAATCAAATGAATATCACCCATTCACAAATTTAATAAGTAATTAGTAATTACTTATTAACTAAAAAACATAAAAAAAACTCAAGTTATATAACTAATTTCAGAGAAGCAGTATGTAATAGAACTTAGAAAAAAAAAAAAAAAAACAGAACTGAAATTGCAGTTGATATATAGCGGCCATGGTGGGAACAATTTAGGGTTTTCCTAAATTAATGTAATGTAATTGTAAATATAACTATTTTCCATTAAATCAAGTTGGAATAAAAAAATAAAATAATAATTTTACCTTAGTAATCAAATTGAAGTGAAATGTAGAAGAAGAAGTGCTGCAGAGAGAACAGAGAAGAGAGAAGCCGTAGAAACTAGAAAGAACTGAAAATGGTAGTAAAATTAGGGTTTTTTTTTTATTTATAACCACCCCCCAAAACGACGACGTTTTGGGGGGTCTTCTGACTCCCAAAACGTCGTCGTTTGGGGGGTTAAATGACCCCCCAAAACGACGTTTTGGGGAGTCGTTTGAGGGGGTCTTTTAACCCCCCCCCCCCATACGACGATGTTTGGGGGGGTCAGAAGACCCCCCAAACGTCGTCGTTTTAGGTATCATCTGCAAAAAAAAATAAGCGCCGATACACGGCCGATTATCGGCCGTGTATCGGCGCATAGTCGGCCGATTGGGGGTGAAATCGGCGCCTAGTCGCCGATTTCACGCCGCCCAATCGATCGCGCGACTACCTCCAACGATTTGGAGGTAGTCGCTGCGCTTGGCCTACGCCGAGCGATTACGCGCCGCCTAGGCGGCGCGTTTTCGAACACTGGTTTTTTATGGATGTGATGTGAGGTTGATTTTGGGAGAGTCATGTTTACTTAGACAAGATATTCAGGCCAAGTTTTATAGAACATATATATATTTTTTATTTATTAGATTCCTTAAGGTTCTGGAATGTTGGTGCTCGGAGCGCAAATCTGAATCGTATTTATGTCCGATTCTTGAATACGAACAATATTTGTTTCCCCATAATATTACTTATTTATGGTCACACCTCTTGTCTTTCATATACATATTCGATCTAATATTGATTAGATTGAAACTAAATCTGGTATAGTGATATGTATATATTAGACAGAGACCCTGAGATTTACAACGTAGTGTGCAGTCACAACATAATTTGTAATTGACATTAGGAAGTGTTACTATTAGTTGTATATTCTCAAATAAAGTTCATGGTCAAGATTTACTAACACGGGTCGGTTAGTAAAATCCTCCAAGAACAGTACATGTTATATATCGAAACTTGGTCCAATGGTTATCCCAATGAACTACGAGTCTCGGGAGACTTGTATAGATGTGTAGCTGTTTATTTGATAAACACTGAACGGCTACCGAAGATTTCCTAATAGATGGTACACCAACGTATATAAGACTATTCTCGAGTCGAGTAGTATAATGGTACTTCGACTTGAGATACCATTGTGGATATATGAGTTATCTTCCACACATTGATGACAGTCACATCACCGATCTATTTAGATTAGACCTCCGCATGTTCGTTGGGTGTGGACTCATGCTCAAGATATTTTGTATCATATATAATTCGTCCTGTGTGCAATTGATATGTATCTTGCACGTGTTTGTGATCTGTTAAAATCATAGTACACTGCAAAAGCGAGTTCCAAGTGTAATATAGAGATCGCAAAATATTAAGTCAACTATATTATGCCGTAGGGATTTGACGTTCTCATCTATATCACCGGTATAATATGGATAGTCTGTGACAGATAGATTATATGTATGCAATGACCTCGACTTGAATAATTTAGCGAGATTATCCGTGGTCGTCATAATTTACGAGTGGGTAAATTATGGGCATGAAATTAGATTCTGTGACGGATAAAACTAAACGCAGAGAGTCCCACAATATGAAATGTACTCGTTGAGTACTTGAGCAACATGTTATGAGTAATACAAAATATTTATAATACTTTATCGGATTAAATAAGTTAATTCAAATCGTTTAACGGTTAAACGAAAATACATACATATGACATTTCAGTCATTTCCTAATTAATGTGTATTTGTATTTAATACACGATTGACGATTTAATTAAATACACATTAATTAATTGTCAAATGATATTTTGATACATGTCATTGATATATTTATTTTGTTATTTAATGTAAATAAAAATACATATATAAAGATATTTATATTAATTAATTATTTGGTTATTTAATTATTAAAGAATTAAGTAATCAAAAAAAATATATCTAATGTCATCATTTGTTAGGGAAATGGCTTGATGTAATTGGTTACACTTGGCTTTTATAAAGTTAAAGGTTATCAAATTGATTTTGACTTCGTTTAATTAGATTAAGCAAATCAAAAATATTGGTATTTTTTTCCCCTAGGTTTCAGCCAAATGAAAAAATATATATAAGTGAAAATTGTTTCATTTGTTTTAAGATGTTCAAGCTTCCATGAACATAGAAAAAGAGGTTTGAGAGAAAAAATAGAAAGTTCTAGAGCTTTGTTGACGAAAAATTGAATTCTTCAATTAGAAAATTGTTTCTAATGTTCTAGACTTTATCATATGTTGTGAATTTGGTTTTCACTCTCTTGAATTTATGTTGAGATGCTTGGATGCTTGAAATTGTATATATGCATGTGTAGTAAATTAAAATAAGTTTACTTAGTGTAATTAAGGCTTATAATTGTCATTAGATGACTTGTTGCCATTTTAGAGTGTTATGATCACTTTAATAATACCTAGAATTGTTCTTGAGTTCTTCATTTGTGGTGGCTTTGATTGATGTAGATGTTAATTAGATTAATGTTGACAAAATTGGATTTAAAGCAAGAAAAATGATTATTTATATATATAGATCTGATATGGAAAATATGATGTTTAAATGTATTGGATGTGTATTGGGCATTAGGATAATTACTGGAAATTGTTTTGGAGTGAAAATACGCGAAAACGGCGAAAAACGGCATTACCGGTGAGTTTTGGGCTTACCGGGTAACGGCTGCCCAAACAGTGAATTGGTCATTGTTCGGGCAGCCCATGAATTGTCCAAGTATTATTGGGGCTGACTTGGGCAGCCTCGTGTGGTATTGGTTGTTCGGTTCGGTCGTAAAAACGTTTTATGTTATTTTGCGGAAAAATATTTTCGTAAAAGTTTCCCGGTGTTTTCTAAATTAATTATGTCAGTATTTGATATAGAATAAAATGTTTAGGTGAAACATGAATGAATTATTCATATTAGATATTGAATAATTTATTCCGTAAATTTAAAAAATTTTAAAATTACGATTTCGTTTGAACTACGCTTCCGCTAGGTAGTGTACCATAGATAATTTATAAATGACAACTTATAAATTGAGCTCCATATGTAAATGAACCTAAAATTGCGCTTGAATTTACTTTGGCTATAACATCTGCATTGAGTCAACTTGAGCTTGTTATTAAGTAATGATCAAATAAATGAAAGATCAGGGTTATGAATTCGACTTCATCCTTGGTGTGTTTCCCTTGCAGGCTGGTGAAAGGAGGAAAAGAAGGAAGAAGGGTCTATTCTTTCACAA
Organism: Zanthoxylum bungeanum; assembly: GCA_019454045.1. Lineage (NCBI taxonomy): Eukaryota > Viridiplantae > Streptophyta > Magnoliopsida > Sapindales > Rutaceae > Zanthoxylum > Zanthoxylum bungeanum. The sequence continues at coordinate 190,287 of SKCR01023474.1, read as the reverse complement.
GTGAGGGACTTTGGTTGCCCAGCTCTAGGAGACTATTTTTTTGGATGTTCTATTACACTTGTGCTGTCTAAATAATGCGAATGGCTTTCTGTACTCCTATAATTATATATTTTTTCCATTGCCTGCCTGGGAACGAGCAGCTTTTGAGTTGTAATTTCAATTCCATGGCATTATGTTTCCTTTTTCCTGCTCTCTCTGTGTGCCCTTTGTATGCCCACAATCAGTTATTTGGGGAACACAGCACAGGAAATTGCAGGTCAGAGTAATCTCTGTATATATAATTATATGATTTTTTTTTTCTAATTATATGTTCGATGTGATTATCAAATTGATTATTTTTTAAGTTATGTTACAGGATCAATAGAGGAGGTGGTATATCATGTGTCTGGTGTATATGTCATCTCTCTCACACCAGGCGGGCCCCACACAGTTGTAGGACTCACCTGCTGTGAGAGAGATGGCATATACACCAATATCTAATTACACAAATATATGAGGGCCCTAAGAGAACTTTTGAACATTAGAATTGCTGCTATATTTTGGAGCTCGTAATTTTTAAGTACTCGACCTCTTGACTAGCCGGGAAGTAAGTTAGAAACTTTTGCATCGTTCAATAAATAATCAATCTAAAAATTATTAAGCTTCCATCAAACAAGTATGTAACAACAATACAGCAACTTTTGAATTACCCTAGTAAGCATTTATCAAAAACTTTACACAAATAGCTAAGCAAAATAGATCTTAAATCATAAAAATTTTTGGGATGGATTGGGGATCTTGACCCGTTCAATTAGAGATTGGAGATATTTTTTCTTATCGATTCAAAAATTGGTACGGAAATAGGGACATTTTTTTGTTCCAAATCGATAATTAGGACATGATCAGGATTGACAAATTATAACCTGTTCCGATCGATTACCATCTCTGATTGAATTATGATATGGTCATTTTAGCCATTTACTTCTCTTTTAAGAAAAATCTCAAATCTGTAGTCGGGATAGGTCTGAGATTAGTAAATCCCGACATATTGCCATTGGTATGATCATTTACTTCTCTTTCAAAAATCATCTCGAATATATAATTGGGTCAATCCCGTCCCCGTCCCCGTCCCCGTCCCCGTCGACAATCATGCATTCTCCGGTTCTCGTTCTTTTTCTCTTTCTTCACATCCATCAATTTTTTTAATATAATTGGTTTTATGTTTGTCAATTGTCGATGCTCTTACATTTTCATTTATTGTGTTGAAATGAATTAATGAACAGAGGATTCCTTAAAGAGTGAAAGGTAACAGAGGATGCGTATAATGTGAAAGCACAGAGCTTGAAGTTGCTTGCATGCTTCTGAGGATTGATGCCATTGGTGATTTGATTCAATCAAAATGTTTTGGACACTGGGGCTGTATGAAAAATTATTTATTTATCATAAAAAAAATATTAAATAATTATAAAATTGAGAGACATGACTAAAATCTGTAAATCGAGCGGTTTTAAAAAATCAGAAATTGGGATGATTAATCTACCAAAAATCTGACAAAATCAATGAAATCACTCCGCTAATCGGGGCTTAATCTGGTATGTGAACAGAGTGTGTGTGAATCTGACAAAGTAAAAGTACCAAGGCGTCCCCAAGGGGTGTGACTTGGTGGTGTAGGGTCCAGGATTTCATCCTGAGGTTCTGGGTTCGAATTCAGGGGGTGCACTTCTTGTAAGAGCTTGAGACAGCCGATGATTTTACCTGCGCTGCGGTCCAGAATAAATGATTTGGTGGCGGGTTCCATCGTTTCAAAAAAAAAAAAAAAAAAATACCAAGGCTTTTGGTATTATAAATTTATAAAATTAGAAAACAGTCAAAGAACAGTTTGGTGGCTGGAGTGAGTGAGTGGGGTCCAAAGTTATAGTAGTAAGCTTGAGTATGACTGACCAGTCAAAGCCAAAGCCATAGATGAGCAGCCAGGAGGAGAGACTAATAATTATGATTAATTATTGGAAAATATTAATTAGGGTTTTTAGAACCCTCGTTCAAAATTCATTTAATGAAATTTTGATGTAAAAAAATTATTAATATTTTGAACTTCTTTCATTCTTTATCGAAAATAATAAAATAAAATTCTACTCCTAATTAAACAACAAACCACCACCATAGACTAAAGGACAGAGCCTTCTCTTAAGAAATATTTTTCTGTTAAATTAAATAAATTAATTAAAAGAGCTGCTCAATTTCCTCAGGCAGCTCAAAACTCAAGAAACTCAAAAAAGCCCTTTTAAAAAAAAATGAAACCCTCTTTCTTCTTTTTCAGCTCCGCTCTGATGAGTCCACTCTGAAAGGTACTTACTTGTGCAATTTTTTTATCTTTCTTTTTTTTTTTTTTTGTCATCTTGTTTCTAGCATTTTATGTTGGTTGAATTCTTTTTTGTTTATTGTTTTTTTTTTTTTTTTTGGGATGATTCGCACTAAAGCAATTACAGGTTTTGCTTCAAAATGGGGAAAATTTTTGAATTTCTTATTTGGTTGATTCCCAATGAAGCGAATACAAGCTGGGAAAGACCTAGTTTCGTTTACTATTCCAAAAGTTACTTCATATTTAAGTTGAATTTCTGCCTTTTCAGTTCTCAGTACCCATATACCTCCGAGTATTTTTTGACATTTGTGGCAAGAGAAGCTTGTAATATTGTGAAGTCTGGTTCTTGTAATTTGGTAACCATTATTACTAAGCTAATACTGTTATTCAGGTGGTTCTGTGTCATCATTATTCAGGATCTCACTTATGTATTTGTTACAGAGCACATGTTATGTTGCGTTGCTCTCGGGGGTCGATAACGATGAGGGTGAAACTGGTCCTTCCTGCTATAACATTGGCTTGCTTGCATTATTTGGTGTTGTCTGATTATCAAGGTATGATTCAATTGCCCATCTGGCAATTATGTATCCCAACCCGCCAAGTATAGTTATTGTCTTATTTGTTTGCTTTTGAAAATGAGCAAGCATTGTTGTTGTCCAATTTGTTTGCCAGGTGTGGTTTTCCCAGAAAATTATGTAATATTCATACAATAAAGTAGCATTCAAAATGCAGGCAAAAAGACTGACAGAAGTGCTAAATTTTGCAGTATACTTATTTGCTTTTAAAGGTCCAGTTAATCTACAATTTGGTTATAGCAATCCATACTTTGGAAACTGGAAGAACTTTCATAACACTAGATTGAATGAGAAGATAGTTTAGATGTGAAGAGATATATGGTTAGTTGGCCGTATTGAAATGTCTATTAAGTTGTTCGGGTAGCCAGTTAACTATTCCTAATGAGATGCTACTGATAGATCTTCCGCTTTTTTGTTTGAAATTTGTCAGGTTTTTCAATAATTTCGGTACTGATTTATTTTTGTGGTAATGGTTACTTAACATTCTTATGTTCTCTTTCAGGAGATGCATTATTTGCATTGAGAACTTCATTGCGTGTTCCAAACAATCAGCTAGCAGATTGGAATCAGAACCAAGTTAATCCTTGTACTTGGTCAAATGTCATCTGTGATAATAACTACAATGTTCGCTCTGTGTAAGTTATTCTTACATGTACTTTGTCCTTTTGATGGACTATTATCCATAAATAGCATACTTTTGCCAACGTTATTTTGTGGTTTGTACCAACGTTACTTTTGCTTATAGTTGCATTCTTGTACCTTATGTGAAGATATGCTTATGATTTCTATCTTTTGCAGAACACTGTCATCCTTGAACTTTTCTGGAACCTTGACCCCAAGAATAGGAGTTCTGAAGACTCTTTCAACACTGTACGTATGGAGTATATTGGAGCCATTTTTGTTTATTCTGATTTATAGTATTTTCATTTTACTGAAGCAGTTAGTCTCAGTTTCCAAAAATTATATATAATGATGAATCCTCTAATTTTTCGTATGATCATTTTTCATCCATATGGCTTTAAATTATCTCTGCTTTTGTCTGTTGCATTTTATCTATTTTGGAGGTAACTGAAAACATTCTATAGGAGTCTGATATTATGTGCAGCTTGGAATTCATTCCGAATTATGGAAACCTGTGATCCTTAATCGAGCTATGAAAACTAGTTTTTAGAGTATGTGGTGTGTGTATTCCTCTGAATGCAGTGATGCCAACATGTGTTAGAAAAATCTCCCATGCTCTCTGATCATTGCATCTTTTACAATCAAACCGGCGAAGAAGGTTTCTAAATTCTTACATCAGAATAAGATTGAAACATAACAACTAGAAAAAAGGTACTCTTAATTGCCAAGACGATATACAAACAAATTTGGTTGCAAATAGAAAGTAAAATTAGCTCTTTTTCATTTTAAGACATATACAAGAGAAACCTTTTGAGACCTGTTCTGATTTTTTCTGGAGAAAAGCATGATCAGGAGAGATGTGTTTGCAACCAAGATGGTTGTGAGTGATTCATTTTTCATGCAGTACATTAAAAGGAAATGGCATAACCGGCGAAATACCTGAAGAGCTTGGTGATCTTTCAAGTTTGACAAGATTGGACTTGGAAAATAATGGCTTAGTAGGCAAAATACCACCTTCCCTTGGTAATCTTAAAAAGCTTCAGTTCTTGTAAGTGATTCCATCTATGCTATTTTTAGTTTCTATGGTGCATGCATTTATCTTCGCTTTTTTCGTGAATTTGCTCAAATATATTGATTTGTTTTTTTTTTATTATGCAATCAGGACTTTGAGTCAAAACAATCTTAATGGGACTATCCCTGATTCACTCACAGGTCTTCCAAACTTGATCAATATGTAAGTCATACCAAAACTTAAATTTGACTTCTGCTTTGTAGACTGATTCTCTTCCCTATTACTTTTGATTGCATATTCGAACCAACTTTTGCAGTCAGCTGGACTCAAATCATCTCAGCGGTCAAATTCCAGCGTATTTGTTCCAAATTCCAAAATATAAGTATGGACAACAGTTATTAGTATTATTTCAAATCGTTAAATTAGTCAGCATCACACACAGTAAATATTTTTGTTTATTTTGGTAAGCTTCTCGGATTTATTCTATCTCACTTTGATTATCAGCACTAAACTTCAATTGGTTTGCTTATATTAGTTTCACGGGAAACAACTTGAATTGTGGTAAAGCTTTTACAGAGTCTTGTGAATCTAGTAGCAATGATTCAGGTAACTTGGCTCGATGTTATTTTTTATTTTGTGGGAGATGTTTTCTATGGTAGAGCTGTTAAATGTTAGTAGAGTGGCTCATTGATTAGGGTTTCCTTATATTGATAGGGGGTTCAAAGAAGCCAAAGATTGGAACTGTAGCTGGAATTGTTGGAGGACTTGTAGTTCTTCTTTCTGGAGGTTTGCTGTTTTTCCTGTGCAAGGGTAGACATAAAGGCTACAAACGTGAAGTATTTGTAGATGTTCCAGGTCTGTGTTATGTTTCACTTTGTTGATTTCTATGCAAACATTCTCTGATATTTTGGGTTATTGTATATTTGTATTATCTGTTCTTTGTTATGCTTCTTTTTTTATTTTTTTTGAATGTTGGTAAGACATCCACATGGCTTAAAAAATTTCACATACATGGTGATGAACACTGGAGTACAATCTTTGTGTACCTAAAATCACCTAGGAATTTAAAACTTTTTGTTGGTCATAACATAGCTGACCCCACTTAGTGGGGAAATGTTTTGTTTGGTTTGGTTTGTAGGTCACATCATGGCTGAGATCATACACTTCTTTGCACGACATCTTTGATGCAAAGCCATATATAAAATGGATTATTGAGCATATACTTCTTGTTTCCCTGCACTTTCGTGAGAATTATTTGTTATTTGTATTCCTAATCTTTAAATCCTTATACTAGAAAGTAGCTCGATGCTCCTAAGCTAGGGGAGAGGGTCTTTAGACACTCGACTGAGTTGGAGAGGATCATAGCATGATGATATTGCATCATGTTTGGGCTTAATTTGCAATTTTCTCGGTCCATAGACTGGAACAATAGTTAATACATAAGAAGATCAAATGACCATGCTTGGATCATGAAGCAATCTGTCTTCTGACTTCTTTTACATTATCCACACAAAAGGCTGAATATTGTTCCAACTGTAAATTGGTTTTTCTTTTCTTCATGCATGTCAGCATATCTTGGAAGTAATCCAATTTAAATCTGATCATTTCAGTGGATTATGTGCTGGTGGTTAAAATGTGATATATATGCAAAATTTTAACCGCAGCTATTCAATGATTACTGGCTGTGGAACATTCTAGAGTCAATGCCACTATTATGATATGGGAATCTGACCATAAAGTAATCTCTTTAAAAATGTAAAATAAGTTATAAAAAAACATTGAAATTTGAGAATGTTATAATTTGCCTTCATGATTTAGTGGATACATAGATTTTGAATGTTGTCTCTGTTTTCCGTTGTGTTTATATATTCTTCACATACTTTCTAATATTTTCCATTGTAATGAAATGATTTGGTCTACAATTTCTTTTAACATGGTTCCTTAGTAAGTTGGTGTTTTCAAACTTTCTTTCGTATTATGTTATCAGGTGAAGTTGACAGAAGAATTGCCTTTGGTCAATTGAAAAGATATTCGTGGAGGGAATTGCAATTGGCTACAGACAATTTCAGTGAAAAAAATGTCCTCGGACAGGGTGGTTTTGGAAAGGTTTATAGAGGAGTCTTTGCTGATAACACAAAAGTTGCTGTGAAGCGATTAACTGATTTTGATAGTCCTGGGGGAGAAGCTGCTTTCCAGTGTGAAGTTGAGATGATAAGTGTAGCTGTCCACAGAAACCTATTACGGCTGATTGGGTTTTGCACAACACCAACAGAACGTCTTTTGGTGTATCCATTTATGCAGAACTTGAGTGTAGCCTATCGCTTGCGTGGTACTGTTCTACATATCATTATTTCATATAAGCTTCTCACTTCGCAGTGGTAGTAGATTATTAATATTATTTTTTCAAGAAATTGTCTCTATTGTTGAGTGTTCTTCATAGATGAAGTGTTCTTTTCTATTTTTCCACGTAAGATTGTATTCTTAAAAAAGTCTGTTTTCAATCACCCTAAATCTGTTGGTCAGAATATATCATGAAGAATACAGAAGTTCCGAGACCACCATTTAAAACGATTAATTAGGAGGCGGCCATGGGATTGCCATTAATTGGGTTGTATTTCTTGTATTTAAGTTTTCAACTAACTTTTAGGGGCTGTTAAGTTGACTCATTCTAAGCATTGCTGCAGAAATGAAACCTGGAGAACCTGTTTTAGACTGGGTTACAAGAAAACGAGTGGCGTTAGGTGCTGCACGTGGGCTGGAATATCTACATGAGCATTGCAATCCTAAGATCATACATCGGGATGTGAAGGCTGCTAATGTATTACTAGATGAAGATTTTGAAGCGGTTGTTGGTGACTTCGGCTTGGCAAAATTGGTGGATGTGAGAAAGACTAATGTCACAACTCAAGTTCGTGGAACAATGGGCCATATAGCACCTGAATACCTGTCCACTGGGAAATCATCAGAAAGGACAGATGTTTTTGGTTATGGTATTATGCTTCTGGAGCTTGTAACAGGTCAAAGGGCAATTGACTTTTCACGCTTGGAAGAAGAAGATGACGTCTTATTGCTTGATCATGTAAGACAGACATGACACTCATTTCTTCATCCGTGCCTTCTTATGATCGACTAAAATTTATAAACCACTTGCATGTTAATGAATTTCAGTGTAATTTGGAGGCTTTAGATTTTGAGGAAAAAGCTATGAAATTTTTACTGTATTTATTGCAAGAATGATCCCTAAACTTTTTTGTTCCGAGTAAATAGATATTCTTTCTTCATTTTCTTGAAGATGTTTTATTACAATCAAATATAACTAGATGCAAATACATTGGTTGCTTCTTTGGTAAGGACTTGTAGACCTTATGAGTAAGAAACTCACTACTTTATTAATTGTTTATTGCAGGTCAAGAAGCTGGAGAGAGAGAAAAGACTGGACGCTATTGTAGATCGCAACCTTGATAAGAATTACGACATCCAAGAAGTGGAGACGATGATTCAAGTTGCACTGCTGTGTACGCAAGCATCACCAGAGGAACGTCCCGCAATGTCAGTGGTGGTACGAATGCTGGAAGGGGAGGGGCTAGCTGAGAGGTGGGAAGAGTGGCAACATGTTGAAATTACGCGCAGGCAAGAGTATGAGAGGCTGCAGAGAAGATTCGACTGGGGCGAAAATTCTGTATACAATCAGGAAGCAATTGAATTATCAGGAGCAAGATAAGGCAGGTACACTATTTTGTTACATTAGCTTGGCTTGGCCTTTATATTTTTTGTATATGATATTTTGTTTGTAAAAGCTCCTCTCATGTACCTGGTATTATTTTAAGATGCTAAATTATTGTGGATGTTCAACATTTTTGCATCTTTCTAGCAAACCTCAGATGAAAGAAAAACCTCATCTTATTATTTATTAAGAAATTTTTTTTTTTTTCAAGTGATACCACCAGATTGAAAGCAATCTACATGACAGTTTTTTTTCATATTGTTATATCACTGGTGTATTCAGTTGCGTAGCCAGAATTTTGATTTATCGGGTAAAATTTGATTTTTCGTAAAAAGTGATAAACAAATTCAAATTATCTCATTAACAAAATCAAGTTTTCATTAATTTTTACGAGGTATTTTAACAAAATTTTAGGTTAAATGGGTGCGACTGTCCCCGAGAGTTCTTAATGTTATTTCATTCAAAATTCCTTATTAACATTATATCCCGTGCATAAAATTTCCTTTATAGTCGGGTTTAGGAAATGTTCCGATATATGTAGTTTTATTCTTATTTTCTTCTTGAAAAAATTATTTACAAGATTTGAACCCGTGATCGAGTGGAAAGGAAATTAATATTTGAACAAACAAATGAAGAATTTTTTTAAAAAAGTAAAATAAAATAAAATTTGTTTGGTGATAAAGGCGAAAAAAAAAAGGTAGTAATTAATATCGAAAAGCCATAAACATGATTATCCGTTGATAAATTAAGCTTTGCAATTGAAGCCGACATGAATTTGTAAGCAATGAAGTGATTAGTGAATAGTATATTAACACAAATGATTCTGTTGCTCTTTATGCAAATAATTAACAAGTTTTATTAATTAATTAGTCGTTCCTATTCAATCCAAAAAATTAATGGAGTGTTAGTTTGTTAATAAGATAATTTTAATTTGCCCCTCTAAAATAAAGATTACCGATAATTTTTTTGTGAAAGTCAAATTTTACTATCATTGAATCAATATTTTAAAAGCGTTTCCTCTCTTTATAAACCAATTTTTAATGATGAATTTTATTCCTAACAGTGATAAAACTTTAGTCATAATCAAATTAACAGAAACACTAGGTACAGAAATTAGGTGGCAAATTTGTGTGTAATTTTTAATTAGAGATTTAGACTTTTGGAGATGATCAAATGTAGCCGTATATTATAAGTTGAAAAGTTAATAAATATTGATGCTGGCTTTGAGAATTATCATATACTTTTGACTTTTGATCAAGTTTATTTTTATTATTAATAATTTAAAAAATAAAAATAAAAAACAGCTCATAATATTGTTTACTAAAACACGACCCCCAGAGCAAAGCAATATTTGTTTTTTTATTAGAAGAACACACATACCTTGTTGATAATCTCTTTACTTTTTTGTATTTATTAGTGAGATTAATTAATGGGTCAGGTAATTTCAAGATCCATTATTAATTTCTACAATAATTAATTACTTGCAAGAAGAAAAAAAAACAGAAATTTCTGTGATTTGGCAACACTAAATATTAAGATTTTGACTCTATTTATCTTTAGATAGAAGAAATGAAAATTTATGTAAATGTAATTGTTTAAAGACATTGAACTTGAATGATTTGCTTCATCTCAGGTTCAAGGTTCAAATTTCACTAGATGTATTTCCTTGAGATTATGTCAATTTTTGTAAAAAGTCAGCGATTTATCATGATCTATGCTGGAAAATTTCTGAGAATACGGGGCATAGATCCTGATGATTAATCGAAGTACGCGTAAGCTGATTCGGACACCTTGATTATCAAAGGAAAAAAAGAAATTTAGGCAAATGTTAAAGAATTTGGATTCAGTATCTGAATTAAATTGTTCAAAGTTTTTAATAATTGATTGTCATGTATATCTTTATTATGATTTATATTTAATTACATATAAATTTTATCTAATAACTATCAATCACAATATGTAAAATACTAACCATGTTAATAATTCAGTACAAAACTTGACTTAACACGGAATTCAAATCAAATCCAATGATAATAAAAGGTTACTTTGACAAAACATGCATTATCATTTTGACTTTTGATCATCAAGTTTCTATTCTTACTAAACAGGACTTAATTAATAGACCAATTTCGATTACAATAACACGCAAATTGTAAAAGAATTAGTGATGTTTAATTAATGTTTAATTGCAAGACTGATTATTAATTAATTGTTACCGTCAATCCCTTGGAGGAAAAGTGAACAAAATGTCTACCTACTCACCAAGTACTTTAGGAAATAGTCTCCTTTGTTTTTCTTTTTCTCCTCCTACTTTTCATTATTATTATTTTTGGAAAATTAAAAGTTGTGATTCTTTAATCATTGAAAAATTTTTACGAGGAAAAATCGAATTCTATTATTATAAGTATATAATTTACAAATGTTTGAAACTCTAAAAAAAAAAAAAAAAAAAATCTTACTCTTTACACTCTTTAAGTTTTCTTTACATGAAGCTTAATTGTTAGGATGTCTAAGGCTCACAAATGTGTTTGAATCTCCGGTGCCATAGATTTTGAGAAACATAGCTTGTTCAGTTAGATTGAGGCTCTCTGCACACATTTTCATATGCGTCTTGTATAAAGTGCCCAAATATAGCATTAGACAATGAACATGACACCTTTTATCATTCTCCATATGTCATTGCTAAAGTGGATAACATAGCCCTGCTTTTCGAGGACTACACCGAGAGTAGATTGAGCCGAAATTCTGGAACATGTCTAACATCGTTCAGGGTTATTGTACATTATGTACTTGTCTGCATCTGAATATCACTAATTCCCACTATCTGAGAGAAACTGATATTTCTCATCTTCACTGCACCAAAGTCTCATACTTTGCATGTTGTGACGAAATCCATATGAGGGGTGACGAGGTAGGATGCTGCAGTATCTACCACTCACTCAACATCTTGAGTTGCTATGTGAAGGCATGTCTCTTCCTAGATGGAGCAGATAACTACATCTCCTGAGACAACTACTAGTGTCTCTGCATCGTTGTTCTTCAGCTGTAAATTATCTTGACCCTGCTCTCATTGTAGCTTTCAAAATTTTTTCTTTAAGTGGCCTTCTATGCCACAATAATAACACTTGTAAATAGGATTTCTTCCGTCTGTGTATTTGTCTCTACTTTTGCTTCTACCTCTCCATCTACCTAGATTTTTATCTCGTTGTCTTCCTCGATTCTCTGTGATGAGGGCTTGTGTCCGATCTGTGCCCACATCTTTTTTCTGGCCTCCTCATTTGACAGAGCATCTTTTACCATAGGCATGGTAAGTTTGCCTATTAGAGATGAATTTCTGAGAGTAATCATCAATGTCTCACAATTGTCAGGAATATAACTTAGTAGTAAGAGGGCTTGTATTTCATCTCCCAGTTGTCTACTGTAGAAAAATGGTTCTCCAGGCTCTGGAACTTATTGATGTGCTCTGCTACTGAAGTTTCACTCCTTAACTTCAAGTTCACCAAACGCCTCATTATTAAGGCTTTATTCTGAGTTATCTTGGCTGGTACATGCCTTACAGCTTCATCCATATTTCGTAAGCATTTGTATCATGTGCTACATGGTGGAAGACGTTGTGGCTGATCCACTGCCTAATCTGACCCAGAAATCTATTGTTGAGCTTGTTCCAATCACTCTCTTTGATAGAAATCTGGTTTCACTCTTTCTTCCTCAGTCACATTGTATAGATATTTGAGTACAAATAATCTATCATTCGAGACCTTCAGATGGAGTAATTGGTTGTCATCGACTTAATTATTGCACCAGAATACGAATCTTTCTTTTTCATTTTAAGTTTAAGATTTAAAATGAAAATGGAACGAAACCAGGACTGATTTTCGTAAATTAGAGGTCGTTGCGTCCGGAACGATCGAAAATAGTGGATTTGATTTTTTGTTGGTCCAAATTCGACTCAGGGGTCGATTTGTAATTTTATAAACTAATTGAAGCCAAATTATAAATTTCAGAGACTTCACGAGAGTCAATGAAATTTTCATTTTATAATAATTATAAGGATATATATAAATGTTAAATTACTATATTTAAGATGTTATTTGATTATAAAAATAAAGGAAAATTATCAATTTCGAACTTGAAAATATTATAAGATAAAGTGAAAGGCTTTTAAAACCACGTAAATTCTAGAGTACGTATGTTAATTAATATCCACCCAAACATTAATAGTGTAAGTGAATTTTGTGTGAAATAACAGGATAATTAATACTCAGTGTAATTGAATGAGAAAATACGTACAGCTCCCCAATTCCAAATACTTTAACCTTTCAAGCATCGGCGAGCTAACAACAATGGCTGCGAAACTCTTCTCAGGTTCACCATCACTGAAAACAAACCTCCGCGGCAAGCGGCCGTTCTCCGAGATCTTATCGATAACCCCACCTTCCCTCATTATTGGATAAATAGTAGTGATAGATGTATTTTACGAGTATAGAATGAATTTTAAACCAATCAAGTTGTGTGTATTAAAAATTATTTAATTAAATGAAAAATAAAATTATGTACCATGAAATACATGTATGAAAAATAAATTAAAGCATATTAAGCTACTACAGTAACAATTACTTAAATTTGTATCAATTTCCTTTTTACTGTTACATTTTTTTGACATTAATGCTTTGGTCAACTCTATCTTTCTATACATACGCATCTTGTGTCGATTTATAGTATCATTTATTAGGCATATGTTAGTAATATTATCCGCTTAAAATTTTGTTATATATAAATTATTATTCAATAATTATCAATTATAATTTATAAAAAGAAGATTATTAAATTTAATTCTACATTTAGACCTGGTCATGGTTCAGTTTGGTTCGAAAACCAAACTAAACCGAACTATTTGGTTATACGGTTCCAGGAAGTTGGAACCGTAGAACTAGACCGAACTGGAAAAATCGATTCAGTTCCTTATTTTTTATTGGAAAAAATAAAAAAATTTAGTTTGGTTCCGGTTCCGAATCAAACCGAACCATAAGGTTACGGTTCCGAATCAAACTGAACTTTAAGGTTATTGTTCCAAATTATGTGTAACCATAACCGAACCGAAATGAATTTCGGTCGATTCCGATTTTGGAATCAGAACAAGATGAAATCATAACCTTACCATTTCATCTAGTTCGATTTTGGTTCCGAACCGGAAACGATGGTCGGATTTATCTACATTTATATTATTAGTAAGTTATTAAAGGGCTAGGACACTAACAAGACAGTGATAATAGAAATTAAGTTTGGAGCGACTTCTAATAGAGTGGTTGGATCCAAAGGTTCGGTCAATGGCTTTCATCTTAACTTACCCACATTTTAAAATAATTAATTAAAAATGTGTTACATAAAAGCATTTCATTAGTTTTTAATTTCATGTGTGAACAGCAAGACATATACAATATTCCCTTCTTCTTCCTAGCTACTCCTTTTTTTTTCTTCCTTCCTTTTTTACTCTTGTTTGTTTTCTAAGAAACCATGAGAACACACTATATGAAAAGTTGAAACTTAGTACGAGGGTTTTTGAGGGGGGAAAAAAAAGATAGATAATTTTTAAAGTACTTTCTTGACAATTTATCATGTATTATTTATATGTGTGTGTGTTGAATAAAGAGTCAACAAGTTAATATTTAGACATTTCCTTACCTTTTCTTGGGAATTGAGTGATGCCTTAATACATGCAAATGCCAAATGTTCAAAGACAAATAACAAAACACTCAACCCAAATTCAACATTTAAAAAAAATAAATAAATACAAATCATGAATAAGTAATGAAAATACTAGCTACATGTGGAATATATGTATGATTTAATCCAAAATATATAACATGGTTTGAAAAACATGCAAAGTTATGTAGTTGATGATGAGGCACAATAATGAGATGATAGATAGATATATAAAATAAACAAAAGATATATATATATATATATATTTATATTTGTTCACATTAAACATATCTCAAAATCTAATTAAACACACACTATGCAATCTCATGAAACAAAGGGTCTTCAAGGAGGAGTTCAGGCCAACCAGAAGCTGATCCTCCATAGCTACTGGATGTACTAGAAGCTTCTCCCAAGTTATTGATAGACAGCGGCGGCAGAGCCATGGAAGGAGGAGATGGAGTTGAAGAAGAAGAAGCAGCAGGAGGAGCAGCAAGTTGCTGCCATGGAGAATTAGGTGACTGTTGTTCTACTTGGCTCAACACACCATGAACTGTGTTAATATTATTAGCACTGTCTTTGTTCAATATTGGTGTTTGATAGCTACAAGAGACTTGTAAATCTGGCATAAGAGTGAAAGAAATTGATGGGTTGTTGTTGTTGTTGTTGAGGTTTTGAAGAGAGGCAGCTTCCATCATATCTGGAGATGAAAGTGAGTTCAAAAGATTAATGGCATCAGTTTCAATATTGGTTATGTTGTTTGAGCTTGAGGGTTGAATGAGATATTGCAAGTATTGAAGCTTATTAGCCATTTCAGCTTGTGCCCTCACAGCTTGCTCTTCCCATGAGTGATTTTCCATAAGCTCTTTTAACCTAGCCAAAGCTATAAGATGAGGCAAGCTTGAGAAGATATCGGTTCGCGGTCGGTGAGTCATCGGATCAAACCCCATCTGAATAAGCTTCTTCTTCAGATGAGTGTTCCAAAAGTTCTTGATTTCATTGTCAGTTCTTCCCGGTAGGTGGCTTGCAATTGCTGACCATCTAAACGATAATTACGTACTAAAGATAAGAACTCACATGCATCAAACCTTCAAGAAACAAAAAAAGGAAAATTAATAAAAACAAATAATTACTTGTTGCCAAGGATGGAATGGAGATTGAGAATTGCTTGTTCTTCTTCTTGTGAAAATTTTCCTCTCTTGATATCAGGCCTCAAGTAATTTGTCCACCTCAATCTACAACTCTTCCCACATCTATTAAGACCTGTATATATATAGATATAACAAAACAAAACATTGAGAGAATTGAGAGTAAGAGAGATTTAAATTTTTTATTGAATTTAATTTGATTCATATAAATGGTATATATATACCTGCAAGTTTTGGGAGAGCTCTCCAGCTGCCATGGCCATGTTTTTGAATATATTTGACAAGTATTTGATCTTCTTCAGGAGTCCAAGGACCTTTCTTGAGCCCACTCTCATCACAACAAGGAGACCTTCCCATTTTTTTTTTCCCTCCTCCTCCTCAAAAAGATTTGCTTGCCTCCTTCAATTCCAACCATTAACAGAAGCTTTCTACTTATATACAATAATTAGCCAGATGTTCCCTTGTGTAGCCCCAAATAAAAGGTGGCGTGCTAGCTTCCTATTTGCTATTCCAAAACAACTATAACCTTTTCTTACTTTAATTACCAACTATACACAAATTTAATATTCAATTAATGATGTTGTTTATTTTTTTTAAAAAAAAATTATGTAGTCTTTGAGGGGTCCATTTCTCTTCTCGATCATTTACTCAACACAAACTCAACTCAATAACGGCATAAAAATATTGAATCCAAACGGCTTGATATGGAGTTGCCATCTAAAATCAAATAACACCTGCATATCATTGCATGAAATATGTTTGCAGGAGCCCAGGCATATTAGATAAATGTCGAATTAATTAAGCAATAATTAAACACGAGTAGTATGACTATTAATTATTTAATTATTTGATTTATTGATTAGGGTTTATTTGTAGTATCCCCATCAAGTGATATATATGAAATGATGATCTTCGTTCAATTCACTTGAAAACTGAGTAAGATTTTAAAAAAAAATATATTACATATATATGGAGTATCAATTAGTCAGGTATAAAGAAAAAGTTCGTTTTTTCTTTTACGACATTTATGTGTTTTTCTCAAAGAAATTGGATCTTCTCATTTGAAATTAGGTTAAACTTGCTATAAATATTAAGATTATATTATTATCTACTAAGCATTATAAAAAAAAGTTTGAATGATGAGAGAATCTTTGATAATATAATCTTAATATCTCAAAGAAATTGGATCTTCTCATTTGATGGGAGCCATACAAGTTTATAAATTATAATTGGTATTTATTAAATAAGAATTTATATATAGTTAAATCTTAACCATCATGATAATAACTTAGCTCGGCACTGGATTCAAATTCAAACGCAAATCATCATCAAGAAACAGGTGGCACGTCGCGGTTGGTCAGAGGAACCCATTCCATGCACGCAATATGAATCGTCACTGATTGCATGGATGCAAATAATCATATTATTAATTCAAGTAATATTAAATTAGCAATCAATAATGATCATCACCTATGGGTCCTCACTCTTCAGTTTCTTTACTCTGTACGTCCACTTAGCTAGAACTAGGGTTTTGCTTCTCTCCAGGTCCAGCAGCTAGCTCCTCTGTCCCCCACCAATCACAACGTGCCACATCACCGTAAACATTCAGCTTTCTTCTTCTACGACCATGAATGATCATACTAGTCTTCGGTTTCCTAAATTGAAACATAAATTTACAGAATCTCCTTTAATACTTGTGTTGTGTCCCATTCAAATGTTGATATTACACTCACAGTATCTCAATATTGATGAGTTCAAGCTTCATCAAAAGAAATTTTGATTATTGAAACTTCTCAAGTTCAATTTTTTTTTTTTTTTTTCAAAAAATGTAGATTAGTTTACATATGATCTCTCACCGACCGCGAACCGATATCTTCTCAAGCTTGCCTCATCTTATAGCTTTGGCTAGGTTAAAAAGGGACAGTCGGAGATTTTACCTGTTTCGCTTAAGCCCGGAATGGATGGTTTGACAGTGAGGTTTCCAACGATTTAAAAAAAAAATGATCTCTGAATAAGATCGATTTAATTATATATGTAGACACACACAATATTCTCTCTAACATAATTTTTTTTTTTTTTTTATAGTTTTATATAAGTGATGTGTGATCATCAATACGTGTATCTTACAATGCGTTCACAACAGGGCAGTCGAACGAACAAGGTGGCCCAGAACAACAAAGGTAGTAGGAATAATAAGAGGGGCCTCTATTAATGTCTCTTTCCACGTGTGATTGATGATTTTGCATTTAGACCAAACACATATCTCATTGGACAATCTCACTATGAGAGAAAAGAGAGAGACTTTATGTGTGTATATTATCGAAATTTATGGGTTTAATTCAATCCGAATAGTGTTTTTTTAGAAAGGGAATTGAGTAATTATTTGGTGCAACGGAGGTATGAGTGACGTGATATCACTAACAATTTATTAACTGACATGTAAGATTTAAAATCTATCATTTTAGTTGTTTTTTAATATTTTAGCACGCGTGGTAATTATTGATTGAATTGTTACACGGATGACGTGAAACTGTTTGCGCGATTTTTGTGCACGAAGAAGAAAGAGAAACGTGTAAGGTTCAAACCTCCTGAGACAAAGTTCCAGCGATGGGTGTTTGATTAAGTGAATAAGCCTCCAATGGGCGCAAGCACACAAATTACAGTCCTAAAAGTTATAAAAACTAAAAGATAAAAAATATGATCATTTGAGTCTTCATTTGATCGGAGTTTTTCTCTCTTTACGAGTGAGCTTTTATAGTGAAGCTTGTAAACTGCTTGGGCAGTTCAAGTATCTCAATGCAGCTACTGGATCGTGTCTTCAACCGTTGAGTTGTGCGTCTCAACTGCTTGATCATGGAGGAAAAACTGCTTAACTGATGTAGTCGTGGGATCAACTGCATTACGTGTTCTCGTTCTAATGCTTCGGTCGTCCTGGGTTCTTTTCACTCTAATCTGATCGCTCTTCCTTTTATCGTCCTTCTTGCCTTCGTCATTCATTCATTCGTTCTATGCGATCTCGCTCCAGTGTGACATTTTTTCTTTTGCCAACAGATACCTATGTTGTATTGTAGATTTTCTCCATTCTGAGATGAGGGGTGGATTGAGGATATTCCATTGAAACACTCCTTTCCAAGGATTTACGCCTTGGCTAATTCAAAAGGGGCGACAGTGTTTGAGAACTAGCAATGGAATGAGAGTTCATGATAATAGTGCATTAAGTTGAGGAAGAGTTTATTTGACTGAGAAATTAATCAGTGGTCACATTTTATAAATTGTCTATACTCGGTGTCGATCAGATTATGGAATTGGGTTATAAGATTACCTATTTTTATATTGTATGTGGGTTATAAGATTATAGGGTCGGATGGAACATCCTGTTCTTTTATAAAAACCGTCATATTTTGTCATATAAAAATCATGATATTTTTTTATTTTTAGAAAGATGACATTTGTTATAAAAATTATCATCTTTTGTCATATATAAAAAATTATGACGATTTTATGAAGAAAAAAAAACCGTCATAAATTTACGAACAAAAGATGGCAGTTAATTTTTATAAAAATCATCATAAATTTCACGTCATTAAAAACAAATTTTATAATAATGTACATTTCAACGTAATAATTATCAGTCAAAAAGATTAGTCTACACATGACAGAGATGTTAAAGGAAATATCTTACATTGGTTTGGTTAATCTTCAATTCACGTGTTAGCTTTTGAGTATGAGTTAGGCCGATCGGGTTACACAAATATGTAATAAGAAAGAAAATAAAGAAACTTAAAGAAGGAAGGGTGCCGACATGAGATGGATGGATAGATGTGGTATGTTTGACGAAAGAGGGAGCCTGGTTTGGTGCATCAAACGCTCTAAATTTCCACCATCTTTTGACACTCAAAAGACATTTTATTATTCTCTTGAGATTAAGTTTTGAATCCGTCAATGCTATTTAATAATTTTGTTTTATATATGCCTAAGCCGTCGTCCTTTTTCTTCTTTTTTTTTTCCCTGTATTATACTAACTCATATGAGCAAAAGTTGATAGAGACTGATCATAGATTTTTCACCCTTCCTTTTTGGGCAGATACAATCATTTCTACTTGTCCATCAAATCAACTTAAAAGGGAGCAGCCATGGTCATATAAGAGTATGGGTTTCAAATTTACCCGGACCCGGTTCGGATCCGCATGAATCGGAAGATCCGAGTCCGGAAAGATCCGGGTTCGTAATTAAAATATTCGGACTCGGATTTAATAAATTAGGATCCGGGCGTATTTGGATCCGGATCCGGGATTGCACGGTTCGGCCCGGGTCGGGAACAAAATAAATAAGAATATAATAAAAAAATGTAAAATAATATGCATATATAAATAAAAATGTAATAGACTATAATTAAAAAATATAAAAGAATTGAAATAGAACTAATAAAATTGACAAAATATAAATATAAATATAAAATAATACAATTAAAAATTAAAAATAAATAAATAAAAAAAAATCGGGTATCCGGATCCGTGTATATTTACCCGGATCTAGGTCCGGACCCGGATCCGGATCTAGGTTCGGACCCGGATCCGGATCTTGCCATCCCTATATAAGAGGCAGGCTTGTGTTTGGGTGCTTGAGTTATAAATTATGTGGCTGAACCCTATAAAAAATTTAGAGTGTTTTTTTTATATATATATCGATCGTCTTATGTGAACTGTCTTCAAGGCCAACCATACGTGATATATCGATTATACACATGATAATTCTCTAGTGTAAACATCCAAACTTCTTAAAATAAAAAACGTACAAATGGTTGTACTGAAAAATATTAATACAGAATTCATATAATAGGTCTTAGGTTTGATCCTTGGAGTAGCGTAAGTGAATAAAGAATTCATGTAATTACTAATCTTCTGGTCTGGTTTCTATTAACTTACAGATTTTGTTCTCAAAACTTTGAGGTTCTATTCTCACAATCTTTGAGGTGGTTCTATTAATCATAGGGCATTGGTCTCATTCTCTTTAGGGTCTAATCAATGATTATCCGCTAATTAAGCGAAAACTAATCTATATAGAATCAATAGCGGCATTAGAATTCTCCTATTCTTTATAATAAAATAAAATATATATGCATATATATGGAAGACACCTAATTAGACATTCCCTAAACTTATAATAAAAAAATTAAGCTTGAATAAAACATGTAAAAATGTACATGCATGGAGTCATACATACATACATGCAGACATTTTAGTTGTGGTATGTATCGATGGTGATTTAATTTGATATAAAGGGAGGTGTCTTGGTGGTGTAGGGTTCAGGATCTCACCTTGAGGTTCTGGGTTCGAATCCAGGGGTGCACTTCTTGTAAGAGCCTGGGACAGCGGATAGTTTTACCTGCGCCGCGGCCCAGAATGGGTGGTTTGATGGTGGGGTTTCCATCGTTTCCAAAAAAAAAAAAAAAAAAAAAAAGGGAGGTGTCTCTAGAAAATGCCATAAATTTCCTACATCACAAGCTACCCCATGCATTTTCAAACCTAAACTCATAATAAAAGATTATCAACATATCAAATGCAATGCATCACACACCAGAGTCAAAGTAACAAGGACGATCGATCCAGAGATTATTGAAATTAATTAATTTCTTTTTTATTTTTCTTCACTTACCTCATTTGTCCCTCCCACAAGTTTTACTCTTAAAAGAAACCAAACCGTTATCACCTTCTTCACGTAACCTAGCTACCCAGTGAAATATTTTTCACAGATCAAGATTTCTTCTTCAACTAGGGTTCCTTGTCGGAGGCTTTATCAAGAAAATTAGAGGCTAAATGATGTCACCCTGAATTTTTATTTTTATTTTTATTTTAAAATTAAATTGAAATTGAAATTGATGTCATAGTTTGAGTTGTAGTGTCAGTTAAACAACTGAATTGCTTGCTCTGTTAAATTTCTACCCAATACATCTAAACTCCGACTTTCTTTTGCTTTTTCATTCATGCCACGTATATGATTCTATTTATGTCTTTTCCTTTCCATGCAAAATTAAACCCAACAACTTTTAATATATATACAACATTGATTTTATTCTCAAAAAAAAAAAAAAAAACATTCATTTTCTCCTTAGTAGACCTGGTCATGGTTCGATTTCAGAACCGAATCGAACCGTCCGGTTATATGGTTCCAGTTTTTTGGAACCATAGAATCGGACTGAATAGGAAAAATAGGTTCGATTCTTTATTTTTTAGGGGAAAAAAATAAAAGAAAAAGTTGATTTGATTCCGATTTCGATATGAACCGGACCGAACCTTAAGGTTACGGTTTCAAATTATGTGGAACCGTAACCGAACCGAAATAAATTTTGTTTCGGTTCTGATTTTGGAGTCAGAACCGGATGGAATCATAATTTTACAGTTACATCCGGATCGGTCTCGATTTCAAACTGAAACTGTGGCCAGATCTACTTCTTAGAATGGAATTTGGATCCAATGCTGACTTGAATTATGTTAATTTTTTTTATAATCTTTTATCACATGTGTTTTAGTAGTAATGCACAATTAATATTCAATTACATTTAAATTATTATACAATAACTATCGATCATAATTTTTATAAGAAAACTTAATATAAAATTCAACTCGACACCAAATTCAAATCACTTTAAATGATAGAAATGATCTAAGATATTATTAATTAACGGAAAGTTACTGAAATGGCCCAAACTAGGATTAATTACAAAAATAATTTGATATTACTTTTTTTTTTTTATTAAATAGCCCCAAAAATAAAAAAAAAAAAAAAACATTTTGAATAACAATGCATGTGAATAAGATAATGCTGACAGCCACTGATTATAAACACAATCTACAGCACTCACTACCTGAAAAAGGACATTAAATGAGGGGGTAACAGCTGCCATCAGAGGTTGGGGTGTCAATTTGGGTTATGATTCGTTTATTCGTTCGATTCGATTCGCTTTAAAACGAATACGGGTTTTAAAAAAATGAAATTTTTAATAAATGAGTCAATTCGATTCGATTCATTTATTAATCGAATCGAATACGAATTTAAGCTCATTGATTCATTTATTCGTTTAGGATTCGTTTTATTATTTTCTTTTACTAGTTATTATTTTTTCAATTAAGATTCGAGAAATTATGGCTAATTATCTTAGAATAAATAATATTGTCGATATTTGGTGAGATATTTTTAGTACATATATTAATGACATATATTTCATATGTATATATTTATGAAGAATTGATGTAAATAAATTATGGTAAATTATGTTGTTGAATAATATCATAACTAAACGAATATTCGTATTCGATTCATTTAATAAACGAATCGAATATGAATCCATCACATTTTAATTCGATTTGTTTAGGATTCGATAGAAATTCGATTCGTTGATTCGTTCCCACCTCTAATCAGAGGTAAATAATTTTTTTACATGTTATTATAGAACATAGGTGCATGTGACAGAGAAATATTTATCACATAATAAATGTTAATTTTTTTTTATCGGTCTTGAAATTTAATATTTTTAAAAAATATTTTAATTTTATATATTGTTTCATAATTGTAATTAAAATCTTATAATTTAAAAATATTCTTGAATTAGAAATTAAAATTATATATTTAAAAAAATTAAAACAAATACAACAATTAACCAATATGAAAATTCAATACATTAAGGTACATTATCAACAATATCAGTGCCCTATTCGACATAACTTATCGCAACAACAATAAGCATGGTTTGTGTGTCAATTTATTCATATACCGTTTGGTAGAAAATATTGATCGAGAGTATAAATCGGTTTATAAATATTGCACCGAAAACATAAATTAGTTTATAAACTCACAAAGTTCTATACCAGATGACGGTAATTAACTTTCGCTACTATGATAAGAAAATAGTTGTTGATTCTAATTTTGAGTCATTTTAATAAATTTCACAATTATTTTTAAAATACATATGTAAGGATAATAATATTAGGAGAATCTATTGACCATGATGATGAATATATATATAACAAAAGCTTAATCAACTGTGATTATTTTTTTTTTGCTTGGTGATTAATGAAGGTGACAGTTTATAAGTGTTCATCATCAAACAATTATACAAACTGCAACATTTAATTAAATAAACTATATAATAAAATATTACTCGTATTACGTCTGTTACACGTGAATAGTATTTGTATGAGAGCATGCATCGATGATCAAACACCAACTTCACCATATATTTTTCAAACTATTCATAACCCAACAACCCTAATTGAAACCTTATAATTAAAAAAACCAAATTTAATTAATGTGGGGTCTAAAAAATCTAATGCTAATTTCATCATATCTTTGCAATTTCAACGATGGTTACGTGTGGAAAGGTTCACTTGCTAGGGTTTTGAAACCCCATTGAATTGCCCACAAGGTTATGCCCTAATTAACTTTTAATTATTTTATTATAAAGAAGTAAAAAATACGAACCCTCTTATCGCATTTACAGAAACTAAATAACAAGATTCGCATTCACTCACACCATTGAGAGGAATCAAACCTAAAATCTATTTTATGAAGTTAGAGGTATCTTGATATAGTAAGCTAACACATGTTGACAATTAATTAGGGTTATGTCTTAATTAACAATTATGGTTTTGTTAATTAAATTACTAATTAAGTACCATTAATTTAAACTAAACTTATTAATTTGATCATTTCTTCTAAAATGACACTAAGGACGTCGGTTCCAAATTATATTTTTCATTAATCAACCAATGTTAGTGGTATCTTCTTTGTTACTCCTCATAGCTATTTATTTTTTTCTCAACGGTTATGTCCAACATTATGGCATTAAGAATATAAAATGAATTGATTTAGAAGTAATCATCAATTAAAATATTTCAAAATTTGATTATTATTTATGTATAAACACACTAATTGGTCGTTAATTTAATTATGTTATTCTTTTAGCTATCAATTTAACTACTACGTACGTCTTATTTGTTGGCTTAACTTCCATCGGCAATGACATCATATTAACAACTAATGACAGTGAAAGATATTGAAATTGACAGTTGCTTAATCACTATATATAATTATACTTTGATACAAACTGCAAATCATAATTTAATTAATTAAAATGATTACACTCATCAAATGTTCATGCTCATTTAGTTGCTAATCCTCCATTATTCCATATTTAATAATATTAACAAAAAATTGTAGAGCCTATAAAACCCGTCATTAAGCTTTTTTTTTTTTTTTTTTTGAAATCGTTGAAAATCTCGCCCCCAAATCACTCATTCCGGGCTTAAGCGGAACAAGTAAAACATCTGGCTATCTCAGGCTCTTACAAGAAACGCACTTCGAACTCAGGACCTTATAAGATTAGATCATAAACCCTACACCACCAAACCACGCCCCTTGGGACCCGTAATTAAACTTAACCAACGTATGTAGCTAGAATTCAAAATGTAAACTCTTCTGTCCGAAAAATTGTAGAGCCTATAAAACCCGTCATTAAGCTCTTTTTTTTTTTTTTGAAATCGTTGAAAATCCCGCCGTCAAACCACCCATTCCGAACTTAAGCGGAAGTAAAATATCTGGCTGTCTAGACCCTTACAAATTAGCATCCAATAAGCTTAATTATAATTATCGTGTAAGTTATGTGAATCTACAAATAAAGATTAGAATTAGCTAAATTATCGTGAAAATTGGTCAAAGTCCGCAATTAGTAATTAATTATAGTAAATTAACCTTAATTTCATATTATTGATAGAGAGAGTTATATATTAAATATAAATGTCACAACACATTTATTGTATCTACTTAATTTCATGATGACTCTCGTCAATTAGATAATTAGTATTGATCAATTAGCATCATCTACTATGTCACTATATAGACTTGAATTATCTATTGGTCTACAAATATTCATATTCTCTTCGTGTGCATGTATATTAATAGAGGGATTCCCTGATACATATTATTAATGGAGGGAGGTGGCTTGGTGACGTAGAATTCAGGATCTGACTTTCAGGTCCTGAGTTCGAATCTAGAGTGTGCGTTTCTTATAAGAGTCTGTGACAGTCAGTGATTTTATTTGCTCCGCTCAAGCTCGAAAATGGTAGTTTGCGGCAGATTTTCCAATAATTTCAAAAAAAATATTTTATAGTATATATTTATTTACGCCAATTCACTCCAAATTTTATTAGACTATTAAGTGGGTACTACTATGATATGCTCTAGTTTTATTTTGTGTTACCCGTGCACTTGTCCTATTATTAAATTTATCTTCATAAATTTAAGTAAACACTCACCCAACACTATATATTATGAACTACCTTATAAAATAAATCCAAAATGTCTATAATTAGCAACTATTGCGTAGGCAGTGTAGCTGAGTTTTAGAAACAAACAAACAAATTAAATAATTAAAAAGAGCATTTTTATGGGTCCAAACAAAAAATATAATATACTATATCCACTAGAAATAACCAAATTGGCTATCCCTAAACAAGTTGTAGTATATTGTATATATATAGGGAAATTTATAAAAATAGTCAAAAAAAAAAAAAAAAAAAAAAAAAAACTTTGTCATTTACCAAAATAACTAAAGTCATTACGTTTGGTTTTCACAAAAATAACTAATTTCTCCGAAATAGACTTTGGAGAAGTTGACTTATTCGAAGTTGAGCCCAAGTCAGCCGTATACTTCGGAGATCTTAAGTTAAAACTTCGGATTTCCAAAATTTTAATTTTTTAATTTTAATTTTTTATTATTTTAAATTTCAGAGATTCAAAGTTTTAACTTAGGATCTCTGAAATATATGTTTAACTTCGGATGTACGAAGTTTGAAAATATATCTATAAAATTAGGGATTCTCCATTTTTTTCCCACTAAAACATCAAATCATTTTTTGCCAACCCATTTTTCCAAGTTTTAATTAATTCTCCAAAGTTTCTTCATATTCTCATAATTTTCAACACATTCTCCTAAGTCTGAAATGAAACAATTATCTCTAACTTTCTACATTGAGGGATCTTGAGAGAAATTAGATGATGGAAGCGATGAATATATGGGAGGATATATTTTTTCTAGAACTAGTTGATGCGGGCAAAACTTATGAGCAGATAGTAGAAATATTATACCTCCGGATGCAGAGAAGTCAAATGGAGTACAAAGTTAGCATGAAAAGTTTAATTTCATCATATTCGCGGTGATCATTAGTCATTGAAATTACTAGTCAAAAGGTCTGAGAGTGATTTTTAAATTTCCACTCAAATGTCGTTCGACAAGATAGTGTGGTCGAGCTATATTTGAGTTAAGATCATATTGCTGGTAGCGGTGGTCAACAATCTGGAAGAGGTCATTCTTCATCGAGTTGCAATATAGTAAGCCAATCAGTTCTCGTGAATATATCGAATGAAAATGTCCAAGGGATTTGGCTAAGTGAGGGGTTATGGTCAAGTGGTGGGTTTTTTGTAGGTGATATGGATGGTCCTTCAACAACAGTTCGAGAACTTCCAGTGAATATTCGACTGGATGCATCTTGATGTCTTCCTTCTATCATTTCTTCGATGGATATGCCTTCAGACAACATATCAACATCGGGTGTGGGCGAAATAGAGGTGGGTAAATGCTGCTCCTCTAAACTTGATTTGCGTAAAGACTTGACCCTGATTGCTGTAAGATGACATTTTAAAACTACATTAAGTAGGTCGACAACAACAAAATTTAAAGTTCAATGTACTAAAAAATTTGTAACTGGGAAGTGCGGGAAATGAGCGTTTCTGGAGTTAAAAACTCGAACTGGATTGTACCTCAGTACGTGAAGTTACACACCTGCACTTCTGGTGATGTTGATGCCGGAGGTATTCGTATTAGTAATCAGGTTATCGACAACATTATCAAAGGCAAATTAATTGAAACTTGAAAAAATTGGTTGGCAAAAAATGATTTGTTGTTTTAGTGGGGAAAAATAGAGAATCCTTGATTTTATAAATATTTTTCAAATTTTGGATATCCAAAGTTAAACATACTCCGGAGATCCTAAGTTAAAACTTCGGATATACGAAGTTTAAATAAGAAAAAAAATTCAAAACTTCGGAAATCAGAAGTTTTAACTTAGGATCTTTGAAGTAAACGGCTGACTTCGAGCTCAACCTTAGAGAAGTCGATTTCTCCGAAATCCACTTCAAAGAAGTTTATTATTTTTGTAAAAACCAAACACTGGTTTATTTTGTTAAAAGATAAAGTTTTTTTTTTTTTTTTTTTTTTTTTTTTGTAAATTTCCCTTTTATATATTAAGTTGAGCTCCTATCGAAATAATTATTATATGTTCAGTTCAGTTCAGTGCAGTGCAGTTATTCGTATTTTTCTAAAATAAATACACAGATGAAGCTAATATATGAAATGATAAAAATATAAAACAATCTATTTTTTTTTTGGAGGGGTGACTATTTCCAACACCTACCATCAATGGACCTACTCCATTGAACAACAACTAGAAAAGCCCAACCAGCACCTATCCTCATTGGGCTCCTTCAAATGAAAGCCCACTTTCAAATTGGGAGAAATCCCACTTTCAAATTACTTGATTCTCAATTTAAAATTAAATAGTTATGAGGCCAAATCCCTCCTGCAATCTTAATCCTTTGAATTTATCTCAAGTGAAAAATAAGTCGGGATTAAGAAAGATAATATATCAAAAAACTTATGTTTATGTGACTTCATTAGCGGTTCAGATTATTTCATTATAATCTAATGACATATACATATTATCTCTCAAAATGGCAATTGTATGTCACCAAATAAATCAAAAAATAAATTCATTTCATTATAGAGATTGAAATTACCAAACAAATCAAAAAAAAAACATAATCATTTCATTATAAAATCTCTCTGAAAATAGCAATGGTAAATTCTGTAATACCGTGGCGTAAACATGAACAATATCTAATATATATATATATAGTCAAGTCAAGTCAAGTCAAACCTAGTAATTTTTTAACAAACTCGAGATCCCACCTAAATGTTAATTAAATTAAAAAAAAATGAGTTAAATGGACATACCGTATCATTTATACACCCCATGTGATTTAGCATTTAAGGTTATTGTTTCTTTGTAGTAAGACTTAGGGATCTCTTATGGTAAATGTTGAGAAATAAGGTAATGGAGAGAATATAAAACTTAGGGTTAAGATTTTGATTTAGATCAAAGGTTTGAAATTTGTGACAAAATTTTAAGTTAAAATACCCACTTCAAATTTCTTGCCTAGTGTAAAACCCTGGCTTCTCAACTTCCCTTAAGCAGAGGAGTTTAGAAGATTTCTGAAAATATTTGAAGTATATTTTCAGAAATCTAAGCTAGAGTTGTATTTATTTCTAAGCTATAATGGGACACAACAGTAATGAAAATATTTATCCTAGGCCTATCACCAACACAATCAAAATCCAATTGTCTAGCTTCAACATGAATCAATGTTGACTCAGAAGTCAGAACACACTCAACTAAGCACAACAAACATCTAAATGCAAGAAAAATATATAACTGAAACAAGATTATAGCTCCAATGTAGAAGAGAATTAACACATACCTTTTTTTTTTTGAATCGTTGGAAATCTCACCGCCAAATCACTCATTTCAGACTTAAATGAATCAAGTAAAATCATCGGCTGTCCCAGACTCTTACAAGAAACGTACTCCCTGGATTCGAACTCAGGACCTTAAGGTGAGATTTTGAACCCTACATCACCTAACCACGCCCCTTGGGGAGCAACACATACCTTATCTTAAGCCAATCCAGTAAATGTCTTCAAGACTCAAATGTGGAGAAAGAGAGATGAACATAATGCATCCAGCAGTGTTCTCAAGACATGGGAAAAGATAAATAGTTTAATAATTAAAGCTGCATCTGCATGGAGTTGGAGATAAAGAGAGAACAGAAAAGATATTGATATTTTCCATGCATTAATTAATTGATTGATTATAATATAATACAAGAATCTAGTCAAAGCTTTGAAAGTGCCAACTTTATGTGAAGACGAAGATCACATGGTGGGAGTTGGTAAAGATTATAAGACATCTGATAACATTAACGTCAATTCATAATTATGGCTAAGGTTGAAGCTAGGTTACCACATGAGGGCATCATGATCCTCTCATATCTTAATTTAGCGGACCAGATAAAACTTTTGACTGTTTCAAATTCTTATAAAAAAAATACACAATTGGTCACACATATTATTTTTTTTTTGGAAACGATGGAAACTCCGCCACCAAACCACCCACTCTGGGTCGCGGCGCAGGTAAAACCACCGGCTGTCCTAGGCTCTTACAAGAAGTGCACCCCCGGATTCGAACCCAGAACCTCAAGGTGAGATCCTGGACCCTACACCACCAAGCCACACCCCTTGGGACGTCACACATATTATGCTTATTCTTATTTGTAAGGTAGGCAATGTCCCAATAAAATAAGTTTGCACATATAATATAGCAAAAAAATTGCTGTTGCTAGCACCAAATTTGACAAAGTTGATGTGTTTGATGAAATCAAACTTTCATATTTGCTTCTCCATATTGTATTGGGATCATGTGCTTTCAATAAATCCAGTTATTTTAATTAGAATGGTGGTTGTATAACTGTATAGGTGGCAAGGTTCGCATTTATAGTGTCAAAGGGTGACAATGAATTCAAAGTTTCACCAAACCGTCTATCAACAACAGTTGAAATATTAAGCCAATGATTTTGGGATAATTAAAATATAAATGTCAACTCTTGTGGAGCAAACAAATGTTCTTCTCCATTTTTCTGTTTTTTGGAATTATTAAAAATTCCGCTGTCAAATCACATCTTCCGAGCTTAAAAGGAGTAGATAAAACATCCGGTTATACCAGACTCTTATAAGAAACGCATTCTCTGAGTTCAAACCCAGAACCTGAAGGTCAGATCCTGAACCTTACACTATCAAGTCACGTTCCTCGAGGACAATTGAAATAATTTCCCAGTATATGTAATCACCACATGAAATTCTAAATTAAGAATGACAATTTTCCGATCGAGTATGAATATTGATCCATTTCATACCTAAACTAGGAATATTTCTATTCATATATTAAAGTACTTCCATACTCTGATGATCCATGAGAATATGATTAGGTAAGGGAAAGAGGAATGGGTAACTGAAGTTCACAATTCACACGCATTTCAAAGGAAAATGCCTGATTGACATAATTATTTAACTGATATAATCCAAAGAGAACACAAAATTTCTTCGACCTAAAGTTAGGTGTACCCTCTTCACATATGGACTAGTTGTTCTCAGTCAAATCAATGTGAAATATCAGCATGAATTGTGCAGCTGATGAAGAGAAAGATGCCACCTACTCATGGTGTAAAGGTTTTATTAACTAGACTATGATTGTTCATAAGGGACGTAATTTGGTGGTGTATGATTCAGAATCTTACCTTGAGGTCCTGGGTTCGAATTCATGGAGTGCGTTTCTTGTAAGAGCCTGAGACAGTTAGAGGTTTTACCTGCTCCGCTTAAACCCAAAAGGGATGATTTGACGTCGGAGTTTTCAACGATTCCAAAAAAAGTAAAAATAAAAAACTAGACTAGATTCAAAATACATCCTCATTCATTCGCCCCCATTCTTCAATTAAGAGAAACAATGCAAAATTATTACAATCTTCTGTTAGAGTGCCTTAATAATAATAATGAATGATTAGGATTCAATTATATCAAAAGAAGAATTTGATTGCAAGATCAAAAAACAGTGCTAAAGATCATATCATCCAAGTAAAAACTGCTTACAGTGTAGCTTAAAGGTCAAGTAGTTGTAAACTTTAACAAAAATAACATACCTAAATAAATAGCTATAGATTCAATTCTAGCAGGTTTGAAATATATCCACAGGCCACCATATCGTTTAAGAGTTAAAAATTAGACTCAAAGCAACCTAACTCTTTCTCAGATAACTTTAAAAAAAAAAAAAAAAAAAGCTCAAAATTGTAACTCTTATAACATGGGTGATCGCGATTTCATTACAACATATAAGTGCATGTATCATTCAAGTAATATAGTGACTATTAATCGGATGTCGAACCCATATAAACTTATTAATAATTCTATTAATACTAAAGCTAGACCTAACTTAATTAAAACTAAACAATGATATGAGAGAGATTTGATTAAGCTAATAAACTGAAAATCTTAAATAAATAGTAAATAAATAACTTTGGAAAAACCTTATACGAGAGAAGAACTTAGGGTTGTAATCATCTAAGCATGCAAACAATGAATTATTGCATTCTTCATTCAATTGGGTTATTGTTATGAATTATTAACCTAAAATGTTAATTTATCTATCAGCCTCTTCTGATGATCAGGTAGAAATACCTAACTTAATGCAATTAACTATATTCCTATGATAATTAAGTCAAGTTAAACTCATTAAGAACATGTTCAAATATTGGCTACGCATGCCCTACATGTATATTCTTATCCTGCACGTAAATCTATTTTTTAAGAACTACGATCACACGTTATTATTCCCAAAGCTAAACCCAAATTCCCTTTTCCAAGTTCCTAGAGGTTCTATTCTATTGTGGCCAGATAATAAAACACACTAAAATAGAGAATAATAAACAATCTGATAACAAACCCAAAATAATAAAAAGATGTAAAATTAGATTAAATAATTGTGCTTAAGATCCAGTACAACTATAGATTAATGATTTAGTTACATGTGGTTGTCATTAAGCACAAACAAATCATTATTACAAAATAAGAACTCATGAATATACAACTAGAAGAGAAAAGCTAGAAAGAACTCGTTTTGGTGAGATATTCTGCTTCAATCTTCAGTCTGGTTTGAGGTTTTGTTCTTATCTTGCTCTGAGTGTTTTTCTTTGCTATTGAGTCTCCAAAAATATGATATTTAGGGTTTAGGACGGATTGGAACTTATGTAGGGAGTGCTAGGAGCTTTCCTTCTTAAAAAATAAGAGGTCTTATTGAATATGGAATCGGCCATATTGTTGCGACAATTAATCCTCACTGTCAGGACAATGAGTACATATTGTCGCCACAATATGTGACATGATATGTTTTGCATGAATCATTACCATTGGCGATCCGTAGTCGCATCAATGAGCCTTTTAATACCTTTTATATTTATGCCCATACTCATCTCATTGTGTCTCAACCTACATAAACACCAAAAATCATATTAAATCACTTAAGAGGCTTGAGTAAATTCGCAAAATATAAGATTTAGAGATGATAAATATAGATATATTGATTATTCATCAATGAGATTTTTATACCTAATTCCTCATAAAAATCAGTGCAATAAACATTCACCGAAAATCAAAGACTAACGTAGCTCACTTTGTGAAAGAAATTGCTGTTAAAATTAGAAGAGATAACAACGACATAAATTTAATTTGATTGAATAGAACAATCAATTCCTCAGCTTGATTCATGGAAGGAGAAATATATAATATATATATATATATATATTTTGGAAACGATGGAAACCCCGCCACCAAACCACCAATTTGCATATAATATTATATGCAAATAGGATAGCAGAATATAGGGGAGTTCAAATTTTTCGGTCAACCCGCGACCCGATCTGATTCGCGTGGGTTTCAAAAAAAATTAGTGTTTTTCCTGGTCAAAACGACCCGTCCCGAATTTTGCAGGTTGGGCACAGATTTGACCTTAAAACCTGACCCGATCCTATAATATTTTTATTATTTTTCTAAAAAAATTATTATTTTTTTAAAGTTTTTACTATTATTTCATTTATTTATTACTTTTGTTGTCTTGAAACTTTATATAAATAATAATTTTCGGGACATAAAATAACTAATATTTATATTTCAAAATAATTAATTTATTAAAAAAAATTATTATTATTGGCTGACTCGACGAACCGACCTTAAAACCTCCGCTTGACCCGACCCCCGTTTCCCTACCCTCGTGGTCGGTGGCCCGACTCGACTCATGAACACCCCTAACAGAACATTATGCACAATGATGAACACTAAAAATTATACATTTATTAACAGGAAATTTAATCATTTTATACTTGTAGTATCGTTAATCCCCTTAATTTAGCACATTTATGAAATAATAATTAAATTTATGTTTTATATATTTTTATTGTTATTTTTATTTTTTATGTAGGTGAAATAATACTTTGGATGCATAACTAGAAAAATGGACGTGACATTTATATTTTGGAGGGCATAAACTTAAAATGACTTTCTAATAGTGTACAATTTCGAAAATTCTAACTTTACGTAATTTTCGTATTTTGGCCATAACTTTTTACTCCAATATCAGATTGAGGCAATTCTAGTTCCAGATAAAAGAATACTCAAATATCTACAACTTTATTCTTTAAAATATTTTTTAGTTCTGAGGTTTTCAATATCGAAATTGATGAAAATCCAAAGTATGTTGCATGTCATTTTAATTATTGAAAAAAACATAAACAAAAAAGGTAGGAATTGACAACCCACCTTTCAGTGGATTGTCAATTCCCACCAAATATGTAATTTGCAAATAATTTATAATTTTCAAACTACATGGAGAGTTCCGAGCCCTCTATTATAAATAGAGGTGCTCAACACCTTAGAAAGACAGCTCTTTTCATAGTCTCATCTTTGAGAATTTGTGGAGTTTCAGCTCTTGCATATTTTATTTTTCAATCTTTATTGTAATTTTTTTTATTATTAATAAAATTATACATGTTTTTATTTTATGAGTAGCTAATTGCATTCTACTGGGGTGAATGATATATATAAATTGTAATTTGAAGGCTAATATTTAATCTTCTCTTGTATTTTGTGGGTGTCTTGATTCGTTGTAAACAATCTCATCTTGGTTGGCACAGTAAATACCTTACCTCATATTATTTGAGAAAGTAATTTAAATCTGGACTAATTATTGATAAGTTTTGTTACCGTCTTCATAGATGATTTTATATAATTTGAAATAATTGAGTATCCATATAGACTTATTATAGACAAATATTGTCACCATCTATGTGGTTGGTTTTATATGTTTTGACATAATTAATTCCTGAAGTAAATTAACTGGGTAATAATTAAAATTATCTATAAGCACACAACAAACAACCTTTATACCCAAGGGGGTGATTTGGGTGATGGCCTAAAATTACGGAAATATATAGCTTTTCAATGTTACGCTACTAAGTTAGTAGCTTTACCAATTAAGCTTAGGTCAATTTTCTCAATCACAATATATAACTTAAATGTAATTTTCTAATTAATATGCAAATATAAAAATAAATTTGCGATAATTAAAAGCTAAATGATAGAGAGATTGACACTGGTGATTTATAGTGATTCGACCAACTTTTTGCCTATGTCCACTCCCTCAAGCCACACTTGAATATTTCCACTAAATTGAATTAACAACTTATACCGAGTTTTCCGTGACTCACTTGCAACCAAGAATTTGATCCTCTAGGTTCATTACAAACTTTTACACAAGAGTTTTATCCATATGTTTACTTTTTAAATATTTACAATGAGTTTTGTCCCTAGACTTACTCACAACCTTTACACAAATTGTCATTTCGAGTATACCCACTCAACAAGGGACTTCACAACCACAAGTGTTTGATAATGAAGATTAAAATACAACTTCGGCACTCACAAAATATTAAAAGGTTTAAGGATGTGAGTTGCTAACCCAAGTAATCTAAACTGACTATAAATGATTTGAAGGTTTAGTGTGTGAGCTTGATGATGAGTGTTGTGATATTTTATATCGTACCGCAAGTATACGGTATCAAGTTTTAGTAAAGATGAGTGAAGAGTATCGAACTCACAGAGATTGTGTTAACTCACACTAAATAATATAATTAGTAAACCTGACTTTATTTAGAAAACAACTAATTAAGATTAAACTAAGTGTGGGAACACAGCTACCTGGGCGACGCGTGCTGTCCTACGCTCGCGGCCTAGTCGGGAGTACGGAGTAGCCACGAGGGACTAAACCGGAGAGTAATGGAGTCGCCACCCGGTGTGAATCGGGAAAATGAGATTTAAGGCCACACTCACCCCTCGCAAGGGAAGACCTCAAACCGTTGGGTTCGGAATGGTCCCTTACTCATGTCACTTGTAATAAAAGGATTTATGTAATAATTTAATCAGACTTAAATAACACTTATTTCCAAGAGTATCATGCTTCTAAATTCACATATGCAAAATAAAACTCATACTTGCATTTCTCATATATCTCACATCTAAGATTGCATGCTTGAAAGTACATCAAAGTAGCAACGAACATACAACTTCATTGGCATACCATGTTCAAGAAAACACAAACATACATACTAAACATACAAGCATACATGTGGGCACTTTTCCAAGTGGTACGTGGAATTGTATCCCAAGTACAGACCGCACTACCGTCCATTCGGATTCGGCTACGGAATTTACGTCTGGGTTTCCATCCGATATACCACAAGAAACAATACTCAAATGTTATAATGACATAAGCATATGAATCGCAATACATTAACATATTTGTATTCATACATGTGGGGATTGCTACTAGGAAAACTATGCATGAAATCTAATGAAGAGGACTCAGTTCAGTGGGTGCGCGTTCGTGTAGCGTTCGTAAACGCGTTCGAACGGTAAACAGAAGGTTCGAGTTCGTATGACGTTTGATAACGCGTTCAAACGGAAATGAAACAGAATGCTCACGTTAGTATGGCGTTTGTTACGCGTTCGAACGGAAATAAAACAGAATGCTCTCGTTCGTATGGCGTTAGTGAACGCGTTCGAACGGAGATGAGACCTGATGCATGATAAGGCAAAATGCATGCGCGTTCGAGTTGCGTTCGTAAACGCGTTCGAACGGGAACAAACCTGATGCATGAAATGGGACGCAATACATAAACAACAAAATAAAGGGGCGCGACGAAGTACTGTCGTAAATGTGGCCTTTTGGGGCTCTTGATCTCTCAAAGAGATGACCTTTAGACCAACATACTAAGCTCATGCGCGTCACATCAAATCATACATACAAACATAAAGACAATCATATCAAACTAAGTATGTCTGATTGAACACATCTTACATCCAACCGAACACACGTCAACCGGCGCGGCTAATCATCGTGGTAAAGGGCTTTAACCCCTCCCCATAGGGGATCTTTCATTCCACTTACTAAGCCCATGCGCTCGATTGAATCATGCATACAAAAAGTTAAAGCAATAATATTAAACGTAATATGTCCGATTGAACGTATCTCGCATTCAACCGAACACACATCAATCGGTGCGGCAAAGCATCGTGGTGAAGGATTTTAACCCTTCCGATTAGGGGACCTTTCATCGCACTTACTGAGCCCATGCACTCGATTATATCATACACAAATAAGCGACATACAGAATTTAAGTGACAAGAAATAGATAAACCAAAGCAACACAAAACAAGAGAATGTGTCGTTTACTCAAGTGGTACGTGGAGTTGTATCCCAAGTACAGACCGCACTACCGTCCATTCGGATTCGGCTACGGAATTTACGTCTGGGTTTCCATCCTATATACCACAAGAGACGACACTCTTCCATTTCATTCAAGCCACAACATGCATCTATAAACGACTCTCATGCGAATATAATTCAATAATAAAAGAAACGAATATAAACTAATGAAAAAGTGACATCAGGTCTAACCTTTTAAATCACCTCTCGGATGTACGGTACACGATCGTCGGAAGGGTGGATGCTCCGTAACTCTTCCGGTTCACTGGTTCAATGTTCTCGTTCGTTGTCTTACTATTTTGGGTTGTCGTTCTCCATCTTTTGCTACTGCTTTGGACTCCGATTTGCTACTGTTCGGCCTCTGTTTTGCTGCTCGCTGTTCAGGTCACCTGTTTTGACGTTTCAACGGATTGTTCCAAGTTTTGTGTGGGTTTTTAGTGTGGTCTTGTGTGAGTCTTTTAAAGATTATGAATGTAATTTTATGTTACTGTTTTTAAGTTTTTAGGGGATGTTTTAAGAGTATTTTGCTGCTGTATAGGGGGTGGTTTGGGCGTGATTTGGCTATTGTTTTAGTGTTAAAGGGGCTGCTATCTTAAGGTATGATTTCGGCAATGGGAGAATGAGGGTGAAAAGAACTCTTTCTTGTTATTTTCTTGAGTGACTAGGGCTCTTGGTGTGTTATGATGGTGCTTTTAATGTGAAGGCTTGGGGTTATTTTCTTTTCTCTTCTGATTTGTGTGAGTTGTGTGTATCTTATGTGTATGAGCTAGCTAGGGTTGAGAAGATTGGTGAATGGTTCTTTTTATAGGCAAATGGTTAGGCTTGACAAGGAAAGGGATTTGATTTGGTGTTGGATAAGGGAAGTCAAAGATTGAGGGGGGACAAATCTTGGCTAGATATGGAAGGTTGAATATTTAGTTTATGTTGATTAGGCATACAATATTTTAAGTTTGGGAATAATATATTGGTTGATTGATTTTAACTTGGTATGATTATATTTGATTGGTTTAGATTAGGTATGATATCTTTTTAATTTGGTATGTGATTTTTAGATTTGTTTTGATTTCACCATGTGTTAAATATGTGTTTTAAGTGGGCTTGGGCGTGTGGGCCAAGGCTTGGGCGAATTGGGCTTGATGTGAGGCTAGCAGCAAAACCAGAATTACCGACACCGTTCGAACGCCTCCTCGAACGTGGCACGAACGTCCGCAATCTGCCTGACGTTCGAACGAAGTAACGAACGCAGCACCAACGAAGACAGTGAACTTGTTTATTCTGAATTCCCCATTTCGACGTCCGTTTTCCGTGATCTCCGTGACTTAAAATGTAGTGTCTCCAAAATGAGACTCATCATAGGGACTTATGTGTAAAAATGCAGTGCCTACACTAAGTAAATAAGATATGAATATATTTAAGTATGAGAAACTAATACGAGCGGGATTCTAGAGTCTGATTTTACCTAGTTATCCCCTATGTACTTGTCATGCCAATCAATCCTTACTCAATTGCATTGTTCATAAGTCAAGAATCCTAAAGTATTCAACTCCCTCTCCCGAGCAATAGTGAAAATATTATTAATCACCGACTTCGATATCCCTATAAAAATCCAGTAATTAATAATTCATTACGTTCTGTGATTCTTTGTTAACGACTTCAAAGGAACTATAGATTCTTCCGAACTCTATAAAACTCATAGGTTATATTCTCTAGATCCTATTCACAATCCCTCTCTCCCGAGCGAGAGATTCTAAGCATTCATCATCTCAATTTTTGGCCAACAAACAAGAAGCATTAAATACAAGAGAATATAAATAAACTGAATTAAAATTACATAAAACTTAAATTGACAAACAATACATAGTTTCAAGCATTAATTACATCATCCTTTAGAATAATGGAGTTAGTTCATGACTAAATATAAAAAAAAATATCAATAGGGTCATGAACATAATGGGCATCATTAGAGTTTAAAGAAGAAAAC
Source organism: Zanthoxylum bungeanum (assembly GCA_019454045.1). Classification (NCBI taxonomy): domain Eukaryota; kingdom Viridiplantae; phylum Streptophyta; class Magnoliopsida; order Sapindales; family Rutaceae; genus Zanthoxylum; species Zanthoxylum bungeanum. The sequence continues at coordinate 151,655 of SKCR01023474.1, read as the reverse complement.
TAGTTGATAAAACCCAAATTGAATCACTTCCTCTTTGAACGCACCGCCTTCGTCTCCTTTTGTCGCTATTCAATCATCCTCAATGGATCTCTCTAAAATATGTGTTTTTGAGTGTTTTCTGTGTATTAGCCTCCTCCTTAGGGTTTTAGACGAGCTTATGTATTTATAAGAAAGCCTTGGAGTCCTTATGCATGACACGACCAAATTAAGCTTCTATGAGTCTTTCGGGGTGCCAGAAAGTGGTGTCGCGACGCCTGACTTGCGGGAAATTTGTATGAGTTGCTGAGGAGGCATCGTAGCACCCATAAAAAACCAAAAAAACCCATAAATTTTTATCCAACCCCTATCTTACTTTATTTTTTTACTTTTATTTTCACTTTCTTCATCCTTCTGATTTCCTTTATTTTCTCCACTTCACACCAAAAAAAAAAACCAAAAAAACAAACAAAGCGAAAAATCACCAACCCTAACCAATTCAATTCATTTTAATTTGCAAGTCAAAACGGACAAAAGAGCTTCTTGTTTATGGAGAGCGAATCGCGGTGCTGAGTTGAATCGGAGCGAGTGAAAAAGATCTAAAACTCAGTGTGTTGACTTGTCACAAATGGGGGCCGCGGGTTCTAAACTCGAGAAAGCTCTTGGCGACCAATTCCCCGAAGGCGAGCGTTATTTTGGCCTTGAGAATTTCGGCAACACTTGCTATTGTAACAGCGTTTTGCAGGTTTAAAAGCGCCGTGTTTCGATCATTTTCTTTGGTTTTTTTTTTAATCGCGATTTATAATTTGATGGTTATTTTGATTAATTGATAGAGTTAGGTTTTAATTTTGCAGTTGATGGAACAGTTTCTGATTTTTTTTTGTTACTTTTTCTTTCAATTTTGACTTTTGTTTTGTTTTGGCCAAGATGTTGTTGTTTCTTGCTGTTTATTGGTCTGCTTAGATTTACCTTATTGTGTACTTTAATCAATCTTGAATCATGGTTGTTTTACCTGCTCTGGGCTTTTAAGCGTTGTGTGGTTTGGCAGCGGGGTTTCCAACGTTTCTAAAAAAAAGTTTCATGTAACACAGGGTATCCGTTAAATTAGGTCAGTTTAATGGTATTGAACAACTTTATTAAGTTGAATTATAATTTTGATCTCTGAAAAGGTAGCTATAAAGCTGTAAGAATTTTATTTGGTATTTTCTTTGATACTGGCTGCTTAATAAGTTGATTTATTTGGTATTGTTTTTATTGAGTTTTATGCACTTAGTTTGAACACAAGGCTTTTGCATTCACATATTACGTCCATGCCATATAATATGCATGTAAGTTACAAATATTATATAATATGCCATGTAATATGCATGTGATGTACTGCTGTCCATGTCATTTTATTGTTGACGATGTAGAGTTGTACCAAGACTGCTTGTAATATATTGATATTTTGTCTCCACAGCAATATCCTGTGTCTATTATATGTTTTATGTGTTTGATTTCTTATTGTGAATTTATGATTTATATGCAGGCACTTTATTTTTGTGTTCCATTTCGTGAACAATTGCTAGAATATTACTCAAATAATAAGAACATTGTTGACGCTGAAGAAAATCTTTTGACATGCTTGGCAGACTTATTTACACTGGTAAGATCAGTACTAGTTAGGCCTGTCAGACTTTTGGTGCTGTTATTTCATTGTGCTTCCACTTAGATGAGATAATATACTATTTCCATGGAATCAATTCCATTTTTTTAAGTATACAAATCTTGCTTCTAAAAAATAGAAAAATATCTATGTCATTACAGGATAGGTTATATATGTGTGTGACAATGTTGCTTCTATATATTTAAAACAATCCAAACTCTTTATTTACGAGCTGGATTACTTAAAATTCTTTCCTGTTCGATGTTCACCTTCACATTGTGAATGGCATAACCTTGATGGTTTTTGTGGCACATTCATTTTTCATGACAAGAGAGATGCAAATTTGTAGTGTTTGATTGCTCAATAACCGTCTTCTTGATGTAATTTGGTAGGTAAATAACCAAGATTTCTACTTACGTGGTTACACATGAATAATATTATTGCTTGAACTAACTTCTTTGAAGTACATGATACGATCAAAATCATGGAGACCTATCAGTTTAACCAGAAGACAATCTTACTTTCGGTTTTAGGAAGGAAACTGTGGTCTAGGATTTTCTTCTTCCCGTTTTTAGTGAGAGCTATCTTGTCCAGCCATTAGATGATGCATCGTTTTTCATTTCTTTCTTTGTTTTTTGGTGGATATGAAATGGAAAAAAAATTAATTTGAAGAAAGAATACGGGAAAGTAGATCGTCTAACAGCGGCTTTCCAGTTTTCATTTATTCAAAAGAAAGTTTCATTTCTTACTTGTATTTCATTTGAGCCAACTTTCGTTAGGGGTTTAGCTTGCTACATTTCATGTTAGTTAGACATATGTTTACGACTTGAATGGAAGGTCTTAAACTCTTACCTATTCTGTCTATCTTCTTCTGTATGGATCTGTATCTGCGTTCCTGTCCTGTGATTTCACATGCTTCTTACCATGTTTTCATCAGACAAGATATCAATTGAAGTTCTTATTTATATTAGTTTATTTATTTTGAAAATCTTTATGGTATTTTTTTAAGACATTACTCTTAGGCTGTAAATTGCTGCATTTGGGAAATTGTGTTACATATATAAATCTCAACCGTGTTGCACCATGCTTAATATGTTAACATTTCATTATTGTAATCGAGTTTTTTTGAGTTTATTATTTTACTTCTCTGTCTCTCATTCTCTCTTTTAAAAATGAAATTCTAGAATCAAATCATGGCACGTAGGCCAACAGTTTTGTTCTTTTTGTGTAGATAAATTCTCAGAAGAAGAAAACAGGTGTCATTGCTCCAAAGCGCTTTGTGCAGAGGTTGAAGAAACAGAATGAGCTTTTTCGCAGCTACATGCATCAGGTACGATTTTATCCAGAACTGATATAATGAGCCTTTTCTGGGGATGATGACATTTTTGTCAGAAGGTTAAGGATGCCAGAGATGGTGCATCGTAAGTTGCTGTAATTAGGAATAGTGAAAATGATCTGTTATCATCCATTAAAAGCTCAAATGCCCTTTGAAGGTTGGCATCCCCACTGATGTCATTCTTAGGCTGGTTTGATGTGACATCTGATTGTACTAAATTATTTAGACGCAAGCTTCAGTTTTATTTGAATGTGTATAATATTATTAAAGATTATTGGTAAATATATGGCTGTCTAGGTAGTGGCTACACTGGTGGAGCTGCTTGTATAGCCCTTTTTCTCAAGGGTTCCATCAGTGCTAATACTTACCATTGCTGTTTTGTTGGTAAAGTAGCTAAAAATAAATATTATACTACTTTAAAGAGTTTACTTTGGATAATATTATTCTTGGAGGTGCCAGCGTCCATTGTGGATGCAGAAAAGCATTTTATAGAAGCTGGAGTTTAGTGGAGAATAGGAAACAGTAGTTTGGAATTCTAATTTATACCCTTATGAGGTCAATAAAAGCTTAGTTATTTCAAATGTTATGATGTGACTTGTGAGTGCTCTAAAGAGCTAGATATGACACCATTAAAATGCAGCCATGCATCAGACACTTCAACTGAACTAAGGAATAAAATTACTCGCTTAAGCAAAACTACTCCACATTGTTCATTTATACTCTACAGAAGAAATGAACATAACATGCATATCAGCTATCAACTTTACTTGAAAACAAGCTGAAGAAACTGAAGCTGACCAAAGAAACTGAAGCTGACCGATCATTATCATATTTCTAAACAATATTCTGAGAGATAGAAGAAATAATTACATATACTGATTGTTAGCTTACTGAACCGACGATGATAATAAGATAAAAGAATTATTTGAAATTCTCAGTGATAGCTCTACTGAGAGAGACCATAAAAAAGTGAAAAGTCAGTAATTGAAAGCTCATTATTTTATTTTAATTTTTTTGAAGAAATATATATGGCTAATCAATTCCTGAATGGGTACCCAATTCCCGAGTTTGGGACGGATTTGGAATCGGGTATTCAGGACCTATTGGGAACAAATTTCTCATTTCCTGATCAGGAATTCCCGAACCCGACCCGAACTTGAAGTTGCCCACCCCTATTATGCATACTAACTGGAGTAGTTAATCATGTTGTGCAAATTTGGAAAATTCATAGTACTAAGTTACAGTATTTGGCCATTGCACAACAATGCAATTTATGTGTGTATAATTCCACACAATCTATGTAGGGGATTGACAATATGTCATACTCGCATGTACACTCTAAGACTGTAAGATACTGTATAAGGTTTGACAAATTGGCATGTTCCTTTTCTCTTATAATATCAGTGCATGCCTCGTCTTTGCTGCCATTTATCTCATCTCATGTATTGGTGAAAACACTTGTATTTTCTTTTTGCTTATTATCCAGAAGACGTAGAGGGGAATACATATTTATATCTTTGATTCCTTTTGTGTAGGATGCTCACGAGTTCTTGAATTTCTTGCTAAACGAACTTGTTGACATTCTGGAGAAAGAGGAAGCTGCAAAAAGTGACCCAGAAAGTTCATCACCATCTGAAAAAACTGCAAATGGGCCAGCAAATGGTCAGGCAAATGGTGTTCGGAAAGAACCTTTTGTTACATGGGTGCACAAAAATTTTCAGGTAGCCTCTTTTCCAATGCAGATAATAGGATTGTTGAATGCTGAAGTTATATCATTTAGCTTTGCTGATGTTTGTGTTCCACTGATTAGCAGAAAATGTTAGTTGCTGATCTTTTTATTGCTACTATTGTCAGGGAATTCTTACCAATGAGACAAGGTGCTTGCGATGCGAGACAGTTACAGCTAGGGATGAAACCTTTTTTGACTTGAGTCTTGATATTGAACAAAATAGTTCCATAACAAGCTGCTTGAAAAATTTTAGCTCCACAGAGACTTTGAATGCTGAGGACAAATTTTTCTGTGATAAATGCTGCAGGTTGGTGATTTATACTTCTTCTTAATCCTCAAGTACAGAGTTATCAATATTACTTGTATTTTATTTCAACGACAGCACTGGTGACTACTTGTTTCTGTCTGATTTGCATCAGGTGGTTTAGTCAAATTATTCCTCTCTATGTTTTAGGCTTTCGTTGTGCTTGTACTGTTATTTATTGCTTTAGGGACTCTTTAGGTGGTGAAATGGAGCTTGTTTTTACTTTTCTTCCTTTCGGTGATTCAACACCCCAAAGCTTTCAATCAATTAGAGTAATTGTAATATTTATCATCATTTAGACATGAAAGATTTTTATGTCATTTATTGTGGATGCTTGTTAAACTTGAAGGATCTGAGTGAGTATTATATGTGATTTAATTTTGCTGCAGTTAACTTTGTACTGAGCGCCTTGTAATTAATCTTTGAGCAAGTGATTAAGTCTTGCAAGGATGCTGTTCAATTAGCCTGTGTATTCTAAGTTATTATGTTATGGAGTGAGATATTAATTTTTATAGAACTAGCAATGTTGGAGGTAAACAATTATTATTTTGCTTTGTTGTTTGATTTTGTACACTTTCTACAATTAGATAGTAGTTTGATCGACTTCATTTAAGTTATGTGCATTCGAGTGCAGCCATCACAAGGTTGCTTCGATTTAACTACTGATCACACCTACGAAGTAGCCTCCATCAATTACAAATTAAGGCCATGTGGAATTACTTAAAATATGGGAGATTGGAAACTTTGGCATCTTATTTTGGGGGTTAAGCCATTCCTGGATAGTAACTAATCATTGATCTTTTCACCATCTTGCAGTTTGCAAGAAGCGCAGAAGAGGATGAAGATAAAGAAATCTCCTCACATACTGGTCATCCATCTAAAGCGATTCAAATACATCGAGCAACTGGGACGTTACAAGAAGCTATCTTATCGGGTTGTCTTTCCACTTGAGCTGAAGCTTAGCAACACAGTGGAGGATGCAGATATTGAATATTCACTATTTGCTGTAGTTGTCCATGTGGGAAGTGGGCCGAATCATGGGCACTATGTCAGTCTTGTGAAAAGCCATAACCACTGGTTATTTTTTGATGATGAAAACGTGGAGATAATCGATGAGTCGGCTGTGCAGACATTTTTTGGATCAGCACAGGAATACTCGAGTAATACGGATCACGGGTACATCTTGTTCTATGAAAGTCTTGGTGCTGCTAGTAACAAAAGCTGAGTAGAGAAGGGTCGGGCTTCGGCTTTGCAATGATTCAAGTATTAGACTAATTTTTCTTCCGTTGTCTGTGTTTATTATTTTGATTTCTTTTGCTTTGTCCGGCCTCTCGAAAGAGCTATGGATGATAAGAAATGGGGTTGTCAAAAGAATGTATATGTAGCCGTGGTTTCCATGTACAGTGTGGGTGGTGGAAGCACACTATCCTTTTTAGTATTTTTGGTTCCCAAATAAGAAGAAGGGCAGCAGCAGTGTATATGGGGTTTGTGAGAATTTTCATTTTTCACAAAGAGAGAATTTGTATTCTTCTTCAGTTAACACTAGAAATGCAAATGGAAATGCAATGTAATTGGGAATTGCTGGCAAAACTAATATTTCTCAATACCTGTGGTTAAAGAATGTTCTTCTTCTATGGTTAAAGAATGTTCCATTTTGTTTTTGTTTTGAGTAGCCAAATCTTAAATATTTGGTTCCACTTATGTAGAGGTTATTAAATTCAAACAGATCTTAATCTATGTACAATAATTTTTTTTTTCTATTTTTACATCATTATATAAAAAGATATATTGGGTTGTATAAAAAATTCAATTTTTTCAACTCTATGATTTTTACTTTCTATAGATTGTATATAGGTTGATATAAAGACTTATATTTTGTTCTGTATATTGCGCTATTCCAATTTTATTCAAGCAATTTTATTCACCAATACTAGTCGAGGTACGAAAAAGAAGTCGGTCTCGTAATTCCTCTTATATCATTAGTTGTTTTTAAATGTGAATATGATTTCTAATCAATTATTGGGAATATTATTTCTAATCAATTATTAGGAATATGTAGTACACACAGTTTTAGTTATTATACATTGCCCTAACTAATCTTGAGTCTTAATCCTTTTTAATGCAACATGCTATGAATTTCAAAAAAAAAAAAAATTTGAGGCTATTCCAACTTATATATATTTTTTTTTTGAAGGAAACCACAGTATGATTGAATTGCTAGGAAATTCTACGTAATTGAGCGAGTTCCAAGAATCTTGAATCACGGTTTTGTAAAAACAAAACTCATTTCAAGATCAAGTTAGACCCTCCAATAATCTTTTTCTTGAAAACCATCTTTATTTCTTATCAGAATCTTACTCGTTGTTTAGAGATGCACAAAGATCACAAATCTTTGATAAGTCTTGATAATGATTTAGTCAAAAATCAAGAAAGAATCCACTCTCACATACACTTTGGTGTTAAAACCTAATGGCTATTCTTTATTCAAAACTCTATATCCTAATTACATGTTAAATGCACATTTAAGTAAGCCATTATAAAATCTTAAGTTAACTTAAATAAGGAAAGCTATTTAAATTAAAATTCTTAAAAGATATCCTAATTGAACTAATAAAACTAAATCTTAAGCTAAATAAGACTTAAATTTCTTACATAAGCTTTAAATTAGCTTAAAGTTCAGCCCATGATATTAAAACATAAATTAAACTTAAAATTTAAAATATAAAAATTATAAGGATAATTTACGATCATATTTTGACCAAGAAGACGTCTGAATATATCTTTGACATAGATTAGAAAATTGTAAATCTTTGAGTCTCTTTCCAATACAATTTAAATCACCAAAAGAGGATATCATATGAGAAAGTTATGGCCAAATTATGAACCCAACGCAGATCCCATCATCATTGTCCAGGTGGTATTCTTTTAAAAATCTTGGACTTTTTGGGCCAAGTTTTAGAGGCATTTTCTTGAAGAGCTTGAATTGTTTGGACTAGATTTTTTTTGATGGACTTGGCCTTAAAACTTGAATTAGATCTTCTCATAAATTCGATCAAGACTCTATTTCTTAATGAATCTTGAGCTTTTTAAACTTTGAATAAATCTGAAATCTTATACTCTATATCACATCATTTTTTATTCAAATCTATATATAAAAATCTAATCATTTATTTAAATCAATAAGTAGTAATATTCAATGTCAAAATAACATTTATTGAATTCTATCTACCATTGGCTATACATCATTGGTCTTCTTGATGATTTTAGTGCAATCTACTATGAATTTCAAAAACAAAAATAGATAGGTAATTACAACTTATATATATATATATATATATATTATATATATATATATATATATTTGTTAATCTATACATGTAAATCTAATTATTTATTTAAGAGAAATTCACAAAACTAGCCAAAATATATTTGTTAATCTATACATAGAAATCTAATTATTTATTTAAGAGAAATTCACAAAACTAGCCAAAAAAAAAGGTTTGTCATTGATCAAAATGAGCCACAACGTTTGAGATTTGCGAAACTGGCCAAGTTCTCCAAAGTTCAGAGAACTCAGATTCTCTGAAATACACCCCAAAGTTTGATTTTTTTTTTTCAATTTTTTTATTGAAAACTTCGAAGATCTGAAGTCTTATTCTGATATCCGAAGTAGGAAAAAATTTATATAAAATCGGACATTCTCCATTTGTTCTCACTACAAAAGCAAATCAATTTTTTGTCAACCAATTTTCTGAAGTTTCTTCATATTCTCCTTAGTCTAAAATGGAACAAATACCTTTAACTTTCTACACCGAGGGGTCTTAGGAGAAATTAAATAATGACAACGATGAATATATGAGAATATGTTTTTTTAGAGCTAATAACTACGGGCACAACTTATGAGTAGTTAGTGAAAATATTGTGTGTGGATGCAGAGAAGTAAGATGGAGTACAAAGTCAGCATTAAAAGTTTAATTGCGTCATATTCGCAGCAACGTTTAGTTATTGAAATTAGTAGCAAACTGACTGAGAGTGGTTTTTAAATTAACACTCAAATATCGTTCGACAAGGTAGTGTGATCTAGTTATATTTGAGTAGGATAAGATTACTGCTAGCGATGGTCAACAATTTGGAGGTCATTTTTCGTCGAGTTGTAATATGGTAAGCCAATCAGTTCCAGTTATGTGTCGGATGAAGTTTCCTGAGACAATTATACAATAGGTAGAGATGATGAAAATGTCCAAGGGTCATGGTCAAGTGGTGGGTTTTATGGAGGTGATATGGTCGGTCCTTCAGCAATAGTTCGAGATGTTCCCATGAATATTCGGCCAAATGCATTTCGATGTCTCTCTCCTATCATTTCTTCGACGGATATGCCTTTAGATAATAATATATCAACATTGGGTGGGGGCGAAATGGGGCTGGGTAAATGCCACTCCTCTAAACTTGAATTGCGTAGAGACTTGGCTCTGATTGCTATAAATGAACACTTTAAAATCACAATAAGTAGGTCGACGACCATAAGATTTGAAGCTCGATGTACTGATCAATCATGTGAATGAAAAGTGCGGGCAATGAGCGTTTCTGGAGTTCAAAATTCGAACTGGATTGTAACTGAATACGTGAAGACACACATCTGTAATTCAAATGATGTTGGTGCTGGAGGTAGTCGTATTGATAATTGTGTTGTTAGTGACATTATCAAAGGTAAATTTTTATATGTTAATAGAATCGTTAAGTCAAGAAATATTATGAGTGATATTCAATATGTCGGAGAGTCTGTAGAAGAGGCGTATGCATTGCTGACATTGTATTCACATATATTATAGTGTATTAATCTCGAGACAATGACTCATTTGCATACAAATGAGGAATGCCAGTTCTTTTATTATTTCGTTGCAATGGGTCAAAGTATTCAAGGGTTTTTATCATTGATCAGACCGGTAATAACATTTGATGAAATATTTTTTAAAGGCAAATATAGTGGATCATTGTTTGTTGTTGTTGCCAATGATGGAAATAACCAGATATATCTCTTGACATTTGGTATTATGGACTCCAAAAATAATCAGTCGTGAATTTAGTTTATGACCAAACTCCGCAGTTGCGTAGGAGATGTGGCGGATCTAGTTTTTATTTATGATCGACACGACAACATTAAGAAATCTAATATGACAGTTTTTGCTGAAGTTTTTCATGGTGTTTGCATCCACCACGTGTCTAAGAACCTTAAAGCTAGGTACCTATTTTGCTCTACCAAGTCATATAAACGTCAGGACTTTGATGCGCTACTTCAAAAACTTTGTCAAATTAATACAGACGCAACAAGGTATTTATAAGAGTCTATAGAGTACAACAGGTTGACAAGGGCAGAGTTTTCAAATAAAAGATATAAAATGATGACCACAAATATTGTTGAAAGTTTGAACGACTTGCTTAAATAGGCATGAGCTATTCAGGTGCTTAGCTTACTTAATTATATCAGGATGACCATTTAGAGATGGTTTTTTTATGGGAGCGAATCAGTAAAAAAGATTGTTATTCTGTTGACCCTATGGGCGCATGCAAAAATAAAGAACCATATTGTCAAATCGCATTGAATGTCCGTATCATCAGCTGATCGCTATGAGTTTGAGGTCTGTGGTGGAGACATGATTGAAATTGTCAACATGAGAGAGAATATGTGTATGTGTAGAAAATTTGATTTAGAGCAACTTTCGTGTGCACATACATTGGCTGTATGTGCGGTTGATAGAATCAAACGCTCTAATTTTTGGAGGAAAATGTACACAACAAACACTTTTCATGCTGCGTATAAGAAGACTAAACATTTAAAAATAATTTTAACTAATGTTGTGATTCTCAATGCAGGTTTGAACGTATTGCCACCAAATGAGCGTGATTCGGCGGGACAACTGAAAACGAATATAAGACCTTCACATGGCAAACAAAAAGTGCAAGTCATATGTAGTTGATGTGGCGAACGTAGACACAATAGACGTTCATGTATGATTTCTTTTAGCCAAAATCCAAGTCAATATTAATTTTAACTTATGTAATCGGATTTGATGTATTAAAAATAAATATTTTTGGAATCAATATTTTCAGTCTTATATGTATGTTTTCGTATCACATGCTATGATTTTTTCCTACTTTGGAAATCCAAAGAAATATTTCGAATATCCAAAGCAAGACTTCGGAGATCCGAATAATGATTTCGGATCTCCGAAGTTTTCAAAAAAAATAAAAAATATATAAACTCCGCGGTGTACTTCGAAGAATCCGGATTCTCTGAAGTACACTTCGGAGAACTTGGCTAGTTTCGCAAATCTCAAACATTATGACTCATTTTGACAAATAACAAACTTTTTTTTTGGCTAATTTTATGAATTTCCCTTTATTTAAATCAATGTAATAATAATAATAACAATAATATATATATATATACATATCTTCCATATATTTTTGTCTCATATCCTTTCTGGTGCTATCACGTGACGCCACAAAAATTTGAGGATAAAATTATATTTAAATCATCATTTTAATTCATATTTTTAATATATTGAATTTTTACACATCTCGATATGTATAATTCACTTTAATTAGTGTTTATGATACGTTCAATATACAAGATTCATGTATATTTATTTTTGTTTCTCATGTGTCTCACTATAATTTTATGTCTATATTAATGAGTATTGAGATGTTTTGAAAATAACGATAGAATTAGAATATCATACTTTTATTTTGATTAGACGACTTCATTTAGTAAGACAATGACTTTAACTTGGCAAACTAAATCAGTTTTTATCAGCGCTATCTTTTATTTTTATAAATAAAAATCGCGGTAACGTGCATGTGTGTATATATAAAAGTTGAGTGCTTTTTCAAAAAAAAATACCACATATGATTTTTCTCTTCTTCCTAAAGTACCACAATTTTTTTTATTTTTTTTATTTTAAGAGATACAAATTTTATATCTCTCTTTTCTTCTTAAAACCTCACATATAATTTTTCTTTTATTTTATATAAAAAAAATCTATTCATAATTAAATTCCCCAAATTTTTTGTTATTATAAAAAAAAATATTATCTAAATTTTATTTAACCCCTGCAAAGAGCCATCAATTTTCTTTTATTTTATTAAAAAATCTATTCATAATTAAATTCCTCAAATCTTTTATTATTAGAAAAAAATATTATCTGAATTTTATTTAACCCCTGCAAAGAGCCAGTTGCACGTTAGTATATATAAAAATTCGATATCTTTCATCTTAAAGTGCTACATTAGATTTTTCTAAAATGCAACCTAGGATTTATATTTTATTTAAAATATATAAATACCATTCATAATTAGATCTCTCCTCAAATTTTTTATTATTATAAAATTTTTTACAACCTGCATAAAGAATGGACCTATCTATAAAAATTCACTATATTTATTTTTAAAACATGATAAGTTATCTTATAGAAACCGGTTTTGCTTACCCGTAGTAACAATATTTTTCTTACATGCATCAGATTTTTTTTTTTTTTAGTTAGATTATATATATAAAGTTACCACGTGCAAATCACGTGAGAATTCGGCAAGGAAGTTAATATCTTCTTCAAAAAGAAGAAATGAAAATAAAATCCTCATAGTTTTTGTCGATCGCCCGCAACTTAGAAAAAGAAAAAGTTAAAAAAATTCAGAAGCACAGAGAGACATGGCAGTTGCGGCATTAGGGCAACTGAACGTAGAAGAGCCGCCGCCGGCTTGGGGTTCTCGTAGTGTTGATTGCTTCGAGAGACTGGAGCAGATTGGTGAAGGAACTTATGGGTATTTTCTTTTTCCTTAAATTCTGCTTATTTTTCGGTTTCTACGGTTTGAGCTTGTTTTGTGTTTGATGGGATTTCCCAATTTTCTTATGCTATCGTTGATTGATTGACCGATTTTTTTTTTTACTTGAAATTTATAAATTCTTTCTTTTATACTTATCAAAGTTTAGGTTTTTTTTTTAATTTTTTTTTTGTGGGTTTTTAACCTATGGTTCTTGCTTACGTACACTGTAATTTCTCTGTGGAGAATACATGGAGAGTTGGGACCAGATAAAATAGAGCACTTATTTTTCGGTTATGTGTGATTTTTCCAAATTGTACATGATGAGATATTGGAAAATATAATTTTGTTTATTAACCAGATTAAGTGTGTGCTCGATTTTAGTAGATGATACAATTTGAGCTCATAAATCGTTGGTATGTGTTGATTCATTGGAAATCTTTAGCATTGATTTTCTTTGCTGTCAAATACTCCAAAATGTGAGAAGGAACTAGCAGTGAATTACCAGCAACTTCTTTCAAGACCTTAACTTCTTCTTATAGTTCTGATTGTTTATATATATTTCCAACTGCATAATGCGTGCAATGTTTTGGGTTTTGTACAGTTGAAATTATAAGTATATAATGCATGCAATGTTAGTCCTTGCACAAGTTATGCCATTGGAGGATGGAAAAGGTAGTCCTGTTGATTTGGACATATATAATGCTGGTAGCAATGTGGTGTTAAAATTAACTTATTGCAAGTAATATGGTGTCATAATCTCTCGTAGAAGATCTTTGTATGATTGAGTGAAATACAGAAAACAAAGACTTCCGATGTTGAGTCAAAGTAAATGTGATGAAGTGTTAATGTCTTTCAGGAAATGTGGCAAAAATTATTTTTTTAAGGGATTTGTATTGTGTCTGTGCACTGAAGGATTTTGCTCAACTATTAGCTTAAATAACTTATTTTTATTTTGATATTCATATAATGTTTATTGGTTTCATGTTTTATTTTGCAGTCAAGTATTTATGGCTAGAGAAATCAAGACAGGGGAAATTGTGGCTTTGAAGAAGATACGCATGGATAATGAAAAAGAAGGGGTAAGCTTCTCTTGAGTTAATACGTGTTTACTTTCCTTTTGAGGAAGACTGGAGTCTATAAATGGTTGGTTTGGCCTATGACAACCCCCGCCCTCATGCACCTATATATAGAGGGAAACCAATCTGCATTTCCTCCAATAATTTATTTGAATATTTCTCTTTATGTATGCAGTTTCCTATTACTGCCATTCGGGAAATAAAAATTCTGAAGAAGCTTCAGCATGAAAATGTTATTAAGTTAAAAGAGATTGTCACTTCTCCAGGTATTGTAGTTTAGCTGTTAGCCACGTCCACATCTTCCACTAAAGTGTTCTCTTAATACTTTGATCTGTATTATTCACACGATTGATACTTTTTTTTCTTAAAGGTCCGGAGAAGGATGAGCAAGGGAGGCCTGGTGAGTAAAGTTATTTCATGAACTGCAATTCAATTGGTTTTATTAATTGCTTTGGAGTTCCTAAAGTGACTTGTATCTTCTTGGAAACTACAGATGGTAATAAGTACAGGGGCAGCACCTACATGGTTTTCGAGTACATGGACCACGACTTGACAGGCCTCGCTGATCGTCCTGGACTTAGATTTACCGTTCCCCAAATAAAGGTTTTATAAGTAACTTACTTGAGTAGATATTTCTTACCAAGCATTTAACGACGGACGCTGCTAACTTTTTCTTGTTTTAAACAGTGTTATATGAAGCAGCTGCTAACTGGGCTTCACTACTGTCATGTTAATCAAGTACTTCACCGGGACATTAAAGGTTATTATTAATAGCATTGGGAGCTGTTTGCTTGACCCTTCATAATTTGGTTATGACTGAGAATTTTTTTCCTTGCTGCAGGTTCTAATCTTCTGATAGATAATGAAGGAAATTTGAAGCTAGCAGATTTTGGGCTTGCAAGGTCATTTTCTTATGACCACAATAACACTCTTACAAATCGTGTTATTACTTTGTGGTACAGGTAAGCCTTGACTTTAATTACTTCGTGGCTAGCATGATCTCCATCTATTACTGCATTCTGTTTTTTTGGAAGAAGTGCCATAGTTTGTATTTAGTTGGTTCACAATAACATGAATTGTGCAGGCCTCCAGAGCTGCTCCTTGGAGCCACAAAGTACGGACCAGCTGTTGACATGTGGTCTGTTGGCTGTATTTTTGCAGAGCTATTGAATGGGAAACCTATCTTGCCTGGAAAAAATGAGGTGAGTTCTATTTCTTGAATTTTTGGTCTTGACAAGTTTCTGGATTAACGAGTATGAGCAGATGCTTTGTTGTTTTTGATTATTACTGAGTCGGTGGTTTGATTTAGCTTGTAAAAAGGTAGTGAATGCATTGAATATCAGATTTCCTGAGCCTATGGTTTCAGAATTTTTTCTTTTGATTCTTTATGGAAATTTTAGCTTTCATAAATGTTTAATAGAGTATGTTGTTTAAGGCACCGCTTAGGCAGAGCTTGGGTGGGATTTTTGGGCATCTGCTTTGCCTTGCTCAATCTATCCCTTACCTACCTTTGTGCTTCTGTGGGCACTTTTTCATAGGCAGGTTGGTGAAAAGGCGGGTTAGAGGCACCACTTAATTTTTTATTAAAAACAAATCCTAATAGCCTTAGGAATATTTTAAGGCATGAACAAACCCCAACAGCTGTGAACAACCCCTTAAAATGAAAAAAATAAATAAATAAAAAAAACTAAATCTAAAATGCAATTCATGTCAATTGGTTTCAGTATTTGAATTTTAAATTCTTATATTTATATCAATAATTATTTTTTATTAGGTTTTATGTGCATAGGCAGTGGAATAATCAATAAATAATTTTTTTTTAAATTCCTTGATAGCCTTCTTTCCCACCTTTCAAAGTTGTGTACTCTTTTATTTACAAAACACGATTTTATATGCATCATTATTTTTTGTTTCAGTATAAGAACTCTCATAATTGGATTAAAATAATAATAAAATGTGAATGTGATTAAACAAATAAAATAAATTAATGTGGTAATAATTAAGAAACAAAATTTTGACAATATTTCTTAATACCTCAGTCAATGTTTTAATTTGAAACCTAATGAAAATAGAACAATTTCTGCCTTTTATTATGACCTTTTGTTGGATAAAATTTTGTACATTTGACTGATCAACTCACATGTTGACTTCTAGGGTGACACTTGGGCGGGTTAAACTCAAAACGTCTTATCCTGCCTATCGAATTTGACAGCATATTTAATAAAAGATAATTGTGTTTAGGATTATTGAGCCAAGGTTGACACTCAAGTGTCTAAAATCTAAATGAGATTGCTATTATTTGTTTCTTGATGCCAAAGTCCATTCTTAGTGAAAACGGGAGCAAAACAAATTGTTATGAGTTACATATGTATGTGCTTGAGATTGTTAAGACAGTTCTATGTGTATAGGCTAGCAATATTTAGTAACTTATGGTGAAGGCGTGAAACTAAAACATAGTGAGCTTAGAGGAATATTGAAGTAAAATACTTTTCTTTTTGAGAATGTAGGGAGAAAAGCTGAGGAAGTATATGAGCTTTTAAGAGTGTGCAGGCAGTTTACTTTTCTTGTCGAAAGGATGGGCAACTCCTTTTTAACCTTGAATCTATACAGTCTGTTCTATATTGTGATAGGATCCTTCCTTTGAGTGTTGGTTCACTGTTTGTTTAATTGTCAATGGGTGAACGAAGGGAATGATATGAAATTATGTTTGTATTCCAATATCAAGTTCATTACAAATCAATCCATCATTTTACTCTAACAAGACTCAATAAAACAGAGTTTGATGAGACTAACAAAACAAAAGAAACGTCCAGGCTTACCCAGGCAAACCCACAATGAACATATCCTCCAATATTTATAGTAGATAGAAATAATTTGTAACCGTCATCCAAATCAGCACCCCCTGCCCCAGCTGCTTATCATCACAACCAAAATCTGTTAGCTCCAATTTGGTAGCCACTGGTCCTTCATTTGAAAAGACTCTTTTGCCCCTTCTCTTGTATACCTTGATGCCCTCAAACCTATTATATTGCTATTGTGCTGGCGGGTGGCCCAATTTTCTTTTTAGTACGTGACATCGGCTGTCAGTATGCTGCTTTTAAGTGATGGATAATGGATCCCAGTCTATGTTCAATTAATATGTTTCTACTCGCGTAGCATAATTTAGTCATTGTGTGGTTCAACTGTTTTTATAAAGCTTTAATATAACATTTGAAACCTTGTAACCACATGGCCCACATGGGACACATCTGATATACATTATCTTCATGTTAATTGCAGGCTGAGCAATTGAACAAGATATTTGAGCTTTGTGGATCTCCTGACGAAACCATTTGGCCTGGTGTTTCTAAGATGCCTGCATATAACCATTTTAAGCCCTCAAGGACCATGAAGAGACGTGTCAGGGAGGTTTTCAGACAGTAAGTAAATAAGATTTGGTGTTCACATATGGTGTTGCCAATTTTCTGATCATAAAATACTGTAATTTTTTTGTGCCTATTTTTGCGCAAGAATTAGTTTGACAAAAATTGATTTGCTGTCATAGCTTTGACCGACATGCTCTAGAGTTGTTGGAGAAAATGCTAATGCTGGACCCTTCCCAGGTATCATCTTGAAACCTTTATTTTTCAATTCATTGAGCATGATATTGAGTAACTAGATGGAATGAATCATTTGACTGAAATCGAATGATAGTTAGGAGTTTGTGTCTTGTTTTAAGTCAATCTTTTAAGTCGAGAGATCCTAAAAATTATAAAATTATATTCTACTAGTTTTATAATTTTTGTTTGCTTAGCAGGATTTCATATTCCAAATTGATGCCTTTTGTTAGTTCATTTTCATTGGAGATTAACAGTTATTGTTGTGATAACTACCAAATATCTCGAGGATATCATTTATTTGAAACTCTCTCTCATACTTCTTAGAGCATTGACATTTTTCAGTCAACACTAGTCTGTCCTACATTGTCTGTAGTCTGTCCTACATTTTTATGTATGCTGCTTCAACACATTTTCAATTTTTCTCGAGTTTATTTACCATTCTCTGTGCAGAGAATATCTGCAAAGGATGCACTTGATTCCGAGTATTTTTGGAGTGACCCCTTACCGTGTGATCCCAAGAGGTAACACTCGAATCTTTAAATTTGTCATATTTCACAGATGGCACACCAATTTGATTCTTCATTTATATTTCAGTTATTATATCTCTTGGGTTAGCCTTGCTGTTCCTGTGATTTTATGGTATGTTGTATAATGCTTGGTTTATTTTTGCAGCTTGCCTAAATACGAATCATCACACGAGTACCAAACAAAGAAAAGAAGGCAGCAGCAGCGACAACATGAAGAAGCTGCAAAGAGACAGAAATTGCATCATCCACAGCAACATGGCCGCCTGCCTCCCATTCAACACTCAGGGCAGTCTCATCATTGGTCGGGGCCAAATCATCCCGTGAACAATGCACCACCTCCAGTTCCTGGCGGCCCTGGTCACCATCACTACGGAAAGCCCCGCGGTCCTCCTGGAGGTCCCAACAGGTATCCGAGTGGAAATCAGACTGGAGGATACAACAACCCAAATCGCGGAGGCCAAGGTAGTGGTTACAGCAATGCACCATATCCGCCACAAGGGCGTGGTCCACCATATGCTGGCACCGGTATATCAGCAAATGGTCCCAGAGGACCCGCTAGCGGCTATGGAGTTGGCCCTCAAAATTACTCCCAAAGTGGTCAATATGGAAACTCTACTGCCGGCAGGGGTCCAAACCAAATGGGTGGTAATCGAAATCAACAATATGGTTGGCAGCAATAAGGATCTCCATGAGTGCTTGAAATCATGGATATATGGATCGTTATAGTGTTTTATTACCTCCGGTGTAGAATTTATTTGAGTTGTGTCGAACCCTTTTGGCTTGAATGTTGTTGTTAGGGTTTATCTTTGTTTTCAAAACTGTTTTCCTTCATTTACTACCCAGTTTCATATGTAAGCACTTTGGTTTTTTTTTAAAAAAAAAAATGGGGGAGAATATTTGAAGCACCAATTTGTATTAGCTTCAATTGTACAGATTATTATTATTTTCATGTTTTGTAATCAGTCAATTGTCATATCCATGAAATTTCTCATAAGCTAATGTAAGATGACTTGTCTATGAAAATCTTGCAGTTTTACTTCTACTTATGTTTTGCTATAACTGCTTTGCTTGTGTATAAGATCCCCAGAATTTGAATAAGCTTCCATTAAAATGCACATGCAGCTGCTATGAAATGGCTGCATCAAATCCAGATACAATTGTATATCAAATCATAAATCAATACAAAACTTTTTTGATATTGAAATCAGAATTTTGCTCAACTTATTTCTCTTTTGAATCTAATTAAAGCCAGGAAGAAGCTAACTGTCATTTGTGTTACAGA
Organism: Zanthoxylum bungeanum; assembly: GCA_019454045.1. Lineage (NCBI taxonomy): Eukaryota > Viridiplantae > Streptophyta > Magnoliopsida > Sapindales > Rutaceae > Zanthoxylum > Zanthoxylum bungeanum. The sequence goes on along the minus strand of SKCR01023474.1, from coordinate 132,360 downwards.
ATAGTACATTTAGAACAAAGTTGTTCAATTTGTCTCACCAAATTGCAAACAGAACAATTTAAATCTCCTCACGCAAATATACCTTCAGCCTCTGACCTATTCCGGGCCCCTGACGTTTTCACTGGCAGGATCAAGTATCTATGACGACTCTACTTTGAGAACAATCTTCATGGACTCGTATACAAGATAACTTATGGCAGCCGATGGTAAAACCTGCACGATCAGAAAATGCATCAAGTTATATTAAGCTGGGATCAAAAGAGTTAATGCCATCTAAACTGTGCGATGAAGACCGAAAACATTTGGCATGAACTAAATGATCGACATGGACCATGTAAATTCTAGGATTTTCGTGATGGGAAAAAAAACATAAGCATAGCATAATCTGCTTTGAGAATGAAGGAAAGCCAAAATAGAGTCAAATCGTAGTGTCAAAAGATGCACGTCAAACCTGCAATAAGCTGGGAATTAATCCGGCATACAGAGCAGGTACACCTCCTTGCTCAACCATTTTGACACAAGTCGCGAATGCATTTAACTTCGTTGCACGGACTTGCATTTGAAGTTGTCTTCTTACGACTTCAAAGGGATATGTAGCAGCTTCAGAGCAACAACCAGCAATCGCCCCGTAAAGCAATGTTCTAACTGGACCCAACTCCAGCTGTTCCAATGCATTGAGAGCTTGGCCTTGCTTCATATTTTGAATTCTCTTCTTCCCTTCAGGTGAATGGAGATAGGCCGACTTCAATATATCGTAGACACCATAAAAAACTGCTCCAGAAGGGGCCATGCTCACAATTGAGGGTACCAAACCCTTATAAAGAGAAAAGAACCCTTCAGTTCGGATCATGTGGCGGAAAGCACCAATTAGACCACCCAAAGCTTCACCTCCAGGAGCCACCATAATTGTTCTTATCTGCAATATTTCCCATTTCATGAAGCAGTATGTTTTGTTTAGAAATTCAGTTGAAAAATACCAAAAGTTCAAAAGAAAGGGTGTTAGGAATTTAGCAATGAAAATTTATAGCAATAAATACACCATATGTGATTCTTCTCAATGTTGACCAACAGAATAGTTTCTGCATACTCCCAAATATACTGGACAAGTAATCTCCATTTTGAGTCATTTGATAGATTGTGGAAGCATTAAGAATTCAGATATAAACAAAGCTATATATATGATGATACCGGAAGTAATTTTAAAATTGGTACATACAGTATCCATTGGTAAGCAAAGCAAGGTGGCAGTTATTCCAGCCGCAGCACCAGCAACAAACCGCTCAAAATTTGTGCTTTCCTCATTGCCGCTCATTTTCAACAGTTGATTTCTGTATGTATCATATGCATAAAAGTTGACAGCCTTAAAAGGAGCAGTTCGAAGAATATTGACAAAATTTCCTTTCCAAAAACCTTTCAGCCCTTGAGTAGCTGCAATTGTCTTGATAAGCTCAAAAAGGTTCTTCTGCTCACCACGAAGTATATATTCTAACTTCAGTCTCTCAAGAGGGGCAACACAAGTTCTGATAAGACAAAACCAATAAAGAAATTGCATATAGAATGTGAATCAATAACATTTTTTTTTAATCCACACACTCTACAATAAATGAACAATACAAAGAAAATCATGTATTGTTTGATAGCTTAAATAAGGACGTAAAATCAAGGACCTGAAAATCAAATGCCTAGACATAATGAGTTGATATTTAGATAAATACCAGAAGAAATTTTAAAGTTGAAAATCTAAACTTTTTTTTTCCCTGGAAGGACCAAAAAAAAAAACCTGAACTAGTCATTTCATTGTTTTGATCATCAACCATTTATGCCATAAAGCAATAGTAAATGAATAAATTCATATGAAAATGTGCGTTAATGATTCAAATGAGTGATTAATAGACATAACGAATTCAAGCACTGTGGAAGACAAGTCAGTATAAGATTATATATCAGATAACATGTTAGCTATATGCAAAATAGCACACTAGAGTTCCATATAGCGAGCTCGATTTGGCATAATCCAGACCAAAAAGCACTGATGCGGTTACCAGGAATCCACTTCAGGTTGTATAAATATCACTATATCATACAGAAATCTAAGCAACTGCTGAAAATGCAAAAATAAATCTACATGAAGCATTTCCTAAACCAATAGTAAAGTATAAGAACCACAAGAATATCAAGAAAAAAATATATATCAAAAGTGGAGATAGAGATTCAATTTGTAAACTCATTTTCAAGTCTAGCTCAATAATTAGAAAGATAAATGGATCATCCCATTTTGCAAATCTTATACTTAGTACTTCATTAATTTTCCAAAATTCTGGACATGCACAAAAGTTGGCACCCTGACTATAAGCTGCAGCTTTAACTCTTTTCAGTGGCTGGCTCTCAATTTTTACATAAAATTTTGCACCAAATCTCATTTACCCTTTATTCCATATATGATATGATCCCAAAAGGAAATATAAATTTGAAAAAATTTTGTTTCCAAATGGTAAAAATAACTCTGATGTTTTTATATATGCATGAATTTTCATCTTTCAAAAAAAAAAAAAACTGTCAACAAAGTCTTCCAATTAAAATTGACATTTTTGTCTTATTTTATTTTATTTTATTTGATATTGATGTCCAAATAACAATCCAAAAACTAATTCCAATTTCCAAAAGCTAAAATATAAATAAATGAAAACAAAACCTGGAGACAGCGGCGGCAAAAGCTCCAGCAAAGAGATGCTTACTGGTATTAAAAGCACCCAATTCCTTCACTTCCACCTTATTCTTATTCTGCCCCTTAAACGCCGCCGTTTCTTCCTCTTCCTCTTCATCCTCCTCTTCCCCACGTTTATTATTCCCATTTTGCCCCCAACTCTCTCTCGAGTCTCCAACATACCCTTCACCACTTGCCTTCATCGATAAGCTCACCGACAAAAACCCAGATCCCCATCCCCATCCCCGCTGCCGCTGAACAAAACGCAGCGTTTTATTACCAAGGAATGATCTTGAATCAATGAAACAAAAGAAGGCGGCAGTACTGTTGTCTGATCAAGAAACAAGCCACCCAAAACAAATGGGTTGTGATTATGATGATGATCAAAGGGTGGTTGTGATTTGATGAGATGGGTAGTTAAGTTGAAGCTCAAAGAAGAATGATCTTGGCTGTACATTATTATTGCCTACGATGATGCGTGACGAAATGTATGGGGTTGTTGGGTTTATGTAAATATATATATATATGAACAGAACAGAACAGGTGGCTTCAAGAACAAGAGAGAATTTGGAATATGTTTTTTTTTTATTTTTTATTTTGCTTTTAAATTAGATGAGTGAGTGAGTGAGAGACTGACAATGGCAGATGGTGGAACTTTGGAATAAACTTTGTTTCTTCTTGTTCTTGGCTTGATCGCTGCCTGCAACTCCTCTTATGCTGTCGTCAGTTAAGTTGCAGGTTTTGTTTACGTGATCGATCGGGTAATTAATCCGACAACACATACTATTTACGAGATTGTATACTCCCTATAAATTTATTTTCAGTATTTACATAGTGGAAAATGAAAAAAAAATAAAAAAATTGAACACTCATCCTGCTATTATTTATTATTAAAAATTATTTATTTATGATGAGATAGATGACTAAGTATTTAAAGAAAAAAAAAATGAAGGAATACAAAAAAAAAAAAAAAAAATTGAAGGATTTTTTCGTAATAAATTAGACCATTTTAAAAATTTGCGATAGGGGTGTTCGCGGTGCGGTTCGGGGTGGTTTTTTCGTTTTTTACTTTAAACCGCGTGGGTTGGCGGTTTGAGAAATTAGAAAACGAAACCGCAAATTTGATAAGGAAAACCGCGGCGGTTCGGGTTGGCGGTTTAGCGGTTTGGGCGGTTTGGGTCGGCGGTTTGGATTATAAATTTTTTAAGAAAATTTTGTGTGTTTTCACATTATAATTGAAGAAAAAATTACATAATTTTCATTTATTCATTACATATTGTTATATGATCATTAAATACCTTAATTTTCATAGTTAAAGAAGAAGAAAAATATAAAATAATAATTAATTTGTACACGGGTCGGCAGTTTAGGCGGTTCGGGTCGCGGTTCGAGTCAAAATATGCGGTTTGGGCGGTTCGCGGTTTGACATGGGTCAAAACCGCACACCAACCCGAAATTTGCGGTTCGATTCGATGCGGTTCAAAATCATTTTTAATATTTTTTCAAACCGCGCGGTTCGGTTCGGTGCGGTGCGGTTCGATGCGGTTCGCGGTTTGACCCGAAATTATGTTCACCCCTAATTTGCGATTAATCATCAATTAATTAATAGACTAAAAACTTTGCAATTTTCTACACCAATTAAATCGAGGTTTATATATATATATATATACTAGTTTTTGCTCGTACATACGGCACGGTGTTACAGTATTTGGCTCGTGCCAACGGCACAGTGTTACAGTATTTGGCCCGTGCCTACAGCACGGTGTTACAGTATTTACCCGTGCCTACGACACGGTGTTACAGAATTAAATGATTTTATTTTTTAATTAAATGATGACAGTGCCTACGGCACAGTGTTACAGTATTTGCCCGTGCTAGGCACGGTATTACATAATTAAATGATTTTATTTTTTAATTAAATGATTTTATTTTAACTTTCTATTTTTTAATTTGAAATTTTGAAATTTTTTTTACCATTTCCATCAATCAATTCATTATCTTTCCTCCAATTACCAATGAAATGATCTGGGCCGTCAATTAAGCCACATAAAGAGAGCCGTTGGATATATTATCTTTCCTCCAACATCATTCACCTTTATTATATAGATATATGTGTGTATAATCCCATGTTAAACTGCAAAACTTTGAAGAACAAACACGTTTAGATTGTAACCCGCACTTACAGTTTGGTTTCATAGTAATTATTGAGGTGATAAAATGAATTGACGGATTAAATTTGTATCGAATCTTAAATGAATCGAATTAAAATATGATGAATTCGTATTCGATTTAAACGGATTTTAATATCGAGATTCATATTCGATTTGTTTAATAAACGAATCGAATATGAATATTCGTTTAGTTATAATATTAGTCAATAACATAAATTACCATAATTTATTTATATTAGTTCTTCATATATATTCATATATTATTTTTTTATGATAATTAGTTATAATTTCTCGAATCTTAATTAAAAAATAATAATAATTAGTAAAAGAAAATAATAAAACGAATCTTAAACGAATTAATGAGCTTAAATTCGTATTCGATCGAATCGAATTGACATATTTAACGAATTTATTTTTTCAAACCCGTAATTACATTAAAACGAATCAAATCAAACCAATAATCTCTATTAGATTAAAAAATAGTTAGGTATTAGTGCATGTGGTGCATTATATATCTTTTAGGATCTTGCCTACATAGTTTTAGCTCCAGGTCCATCAGCTAGAACTATGCCCACATAGTTTTGTGTTATAAAACTATTTTCTGCACCAAAATAATTTTAACCTAATTAGAATAGTACATGATCAATTTATTCGAGGAGAAGCATGAAATTACTATTTTCATATAGGAAAAATAATAATTTAAGCAGGAAAATATCGTGTGTCAAAATTACTCCTCACAAATATACAAATACACGTTCAAGGAGTGGAGAAATATAAGAAGTTGGTGAAGAGAATACGGGGAGTTGAAGGAGGAGGTTAACAAAACATGCAGAAAGTTGAGAAACAATTAGAAGAAATTATTTTCAGGAACTATAAAAATCAATCAAAAATTCAAAATGCTTTCTTCAATTATTTACTCTTGTAGTTTTCAAGCTTCATTTTGTAATTAGGATTTATTTTAATTCCAGAAAGCTTAGATTCAGTTTCTTTGTAATTTTATATTTCAATTCCAGTTAAATTTTTATTCCAGTAACTTTTAATTCTTAATTTTTTATTAGTATCCTCCTAAATTCCAATTGTGTATTCCTTACCGACTTTGGAAAACCCATTAATTTTACAATCGCTCGATTAGAAGTAGATTTTTAACATTGAGGATTCACTCATCTGCCACGCCTAGAAGCACCACTTTTGGAGCCAACAACTATTTGTTGGGCAATTCCCTAAATAATTTTGTATTAATAATTCGTTGAGATGTTGCTTAAATAGATTTACCTTTACCTCATGAATTTTGCACACATATGATGAAATTATCAGTCAATCAACTGATAGTCACGTTATGATTGTAAATAAAAATATAACTGTTGATGGTGTTTTCAAGCACTACAATATTTACAACAGCATGACAAAGGCAAAAGGGTAATTTCCTTTCTCTGGTTGACTTCATGGTCAGACCGACCACTTCATGGTCATACCGACCACTTCATTATCAGACCGACCACATCATGAAGAGACCGACCACTTTGGTTCAGATGACCGAGCATTAAAGAGGGCGGAAAAGACACTCTCAGCATAGAAGGATCGCCATGACCGACTTCATGCATACCGACCAGATAGCAAGGCGTGTTCAGGAAGAGAGAGCCCCCTATCTTTTCGGATAATGAGACAAAATTATCCTACTATCACGGGAAAACTGGTGGAATTAGTATTTTGATAGGAGAAAAGGAGTAAAGGTGACTCGAAATTAGGAAACCTTGTAAGAAAAGGAGTAAAGGTGACTTGAAACTAGGAAGCCTTGTAGGAGAAGGAGTCTAAATTCTGTTATTATAAATAGGAGGGCAGGGCATGTGTAAAAGGACATCTAAAAATCATCACAAGAGTGAAAGATTCGAATTGTAAAAGTTCCAATCTGTAAGAGCGAAAGAGAGGCCTGAAAAGTGTATTTGAGTAATAAAAAGCACCACCCTGTTCTTGCCCGTGGACGTAGGTCGGATCCCAAAAATCCACCGAACCACGTTAAATCACCTTGTCTGATTGGCGTATTTTCTTGTTTTCCGCTAAGTTGCTTTTGGTCCCCCATAACCAAACAAATTCACAGTTGAAGGAGGATTCCCTCGGAGGTGATATTCCCATATTACCCTGAGACCAAAATCCACCGTCAACAGTTGGCGCCGTCTGTGGGGAACTTCAACAAAAAGCAGTTCACGTGATAAGACAAATGGCGGAAGACGGAGATCACCAACCAGGAGGTCCGGCAATAGACTGGATGAGAAGAATGGAAGATAACATGAGAACTGTGATGGAACGACTAGAAAGAATGGAGGAGCGGACAACGAGAAACCAGAAACCGGGGCCGGCCAGAAGAGAAAAGAAAGGGAAAAAGGGAAAAGAATAGCAGATGTAAGCGAGGACGAGGAACCTAGAAAAAGAGGCCCTTATGGGGTAAGATCTGAAGTGGTAGGAAGAGAACCGCGATCAGAAGACACATGGGAAGAAGAGGAGGAACAAACACCTGATCCCTCCTCCGACAGTTTTTACAACTCCAAAAGGGAAGATAGAAAGTACGACGAAGACATGCAGGAGACCTCCGAGCTCATGGAACGCCACACCCGGAACAACAGACGAACAGAAGGACACCGAAGGCGATACGGGGGAACAGCCCACGGAATAAAATCTTGGTTAAGAAAAGAGATGACCAGATAGGGAGAAGGCCTCAAGGTCGGCGCGGGAAACACCAGAGGCGAGGAAGAGAGGTCTCCCCTTACAGAAGAGATAAAAACAGCACAGTTCCCAAAGCGGTTTAACATGCCGACCATAGCGACATACAAAGGCCATTCCGACCCAAAGTCCCACATTGAGAATTTTGTCCTCCTGATGGAAGTACAGGGGGTAACATGCGACACCGTATGCAAAGTATTTCCCTTAACTTTGGGTGGACCTGCCATCCTATGGTATAGAAGTCTGGCCCCGGGGAGCATCCAGAGCTTCTCCCAGCTAAAGAAATCGTTCATCCGACACTTCAAAGGAGCCTGCACCCCTAAAAAGACAATAGGAGAATTAAGGCTCATAAAACAGGGAGACGACGAAACACTAAGAAGCTTCATTGAAAGGTACCACAACACCGTACTCGAGGTCGGAGGATACGAATCCCAAGAGGCCCTGGAAAGTCTGAAAGGAGCCCTAAGGGTCGGGAAACTCTGGACCCACCTGAGAATCCATGAAACGCCGGACTACGCTACCGCACTGGAGATAGCCAGGAAGTACGTCCTGCTAGAAAGCGAAGAAAAAGTATCCCGGAGGGGGACAACCACCAGAGAAAGGTTGATAAGGAGGGAAGACCACCGGCGGCCGGAGAGAGAATTCTGAAAGTTCAACCCAAGACCCAAGGAATTCAAGCCGATGGCACAGAAGGACCAAGGAAAGAGACCCACAACTCAGGTAAACCACGTGGTTCGAGAGGAGAGATATATCCCTTTGAGCAAGCCACCAGGAGAAATCATCATGGAAATACGGGAGAAAGGTCTCTTAATAGAACCAGACCTCAGGAGGTTTCCCCCAGACAGAAAAAACAAAAGGTCATACTGCCTACATCACAACCTAAAAGGGCACACAACCGATGAGTGCAAGGATCTACGGGAACAAATGGAGGACCTAGCCCGGAACGGGTACCTGAACAATACATCGACCACGAAACCATGGCCGCCAGACAAAGGGCAAGGAATCGAGGGGTAAACGTCATCGCATGAGGGGCAACGCTGGCCGGGGACTCTAATCGGTCAAGAAAGAATTACAGCCGAGCACGGGGGACGGAGGTGCTAAAAACGGAAAAAAATCCAAACCCCCAAGGAAATCGGTCAACACCCATTATGTTCACCGATGAGGACGCCCAGGGGGTAAGTTTCCCCCACGATGACGCACTGATAATAAAAGCAACAATTGGCGGCACAGAAGTAGACCGGATCCTGGTGGATCCTGGGAGCGCGGTAGACATAATTTCCAAAGAGACATTGGAGGACCTGGGAGTAGAATACACAGCCCTAACCAAGGACAGCACCCCCCTGTACGGATTCGGGGGTTCAACGGTCATCCCCCTGGGAAAGATTCAGTTAGCAGTAACAATAGGGACTGCCCCCAAAACACGAACAGTCATGATAAACTTCACCGCGGTAGACTGCATGGGCAGTTATCAAGTCATTGTCGGCCGCCCCTTCATGATGAAAACCAAGGCCGCAATGTCGTGTCATTACTCGAAATTGAAGTTCCCCACACGGGAAGGGATCGGAATCGTGTGCGGGAGCCAGAAAAGAGCCCGCAGCTGTTTCGCCACTTTCTCGCGAGAAACCCTCTGCGTTGAAAGAGGCATCAAGAAGAGACAGAGAGACGAGGATGATGAAAATACCAGGAAAAACCCTGCTCCCCGGCCCGACAAAACTGCACGGCTCGGATCAGCCGAAGAGTTGGAAGAAGTCAAATTATTCGGGCCAGAAAGGAACATAAAAATAGGAGGAAGTCTAGACAAAACCCTAAGAAAAGACTTGTTGGAATGCCTGCAAAAGTACCCCGACATTTTTGCATGGGGACACGATGACATGCCCGGAATCGACCCAAAATTCATAAGCCATCGCTTAGCGGTGAACCCATTACATAAGCCAGTAAAACAGAAGAGGAGAATATTCAACCAGGAGCGATGCGGAGCAATATCAACCGAGGGAAAAATTGCTGAAAGCCGGTTTCATCCGAGAAGTAAAATACCCAGAATGGGTGTCCAACGTGGTACTGGTGAAAAAGTCTAACGGGAAGTGGAGAATGTGCGTAGATTTCACCGACCTCAACAAAGCATGTCCAAAAGACAGCTTTCCCCTCCCAAATATAGACCAACTGGTAGATACCACCGCTTGCCAAGGGCTGCTAAGCTTCATGGACGCCTTCTCAGGATACAATCAAGTCAAGATGTACCCTGCAGATGAGGAGAAGACCACCTTATTACTGACCAAGGGCTATACTGCTATAAGTAATGCCTTTTGGATTAAAAAACGCAGGGGCGACCTTCCAGAGACTGGTGAACAAAGTTTTCAAACCGCTCATCGGCACGACCATGCTGGTATATGTCGACGACATGATAACAATGTCAGAGGAACCAAGAGACCATATAGCCGACCTGAAGAAAACATTCGAACTCCTGAGGAAGCACAATTTAAAACTCAATCCAGAAAAATGCACATTCGGGGAGCCTCGGGAAAATTCCTGGGCTACATGGTAAGTTCACGAGGCATTGAAGCAAACCCGGCCAAAGATACAGGCCGTGCTAGACCTGAAGTCTCCCCGGACAGTTAAGGAAGTGCAAAGCCTTACAGGAAGAATCGCCGCACTCAACCGGTTCATCTCACGAGCAACCGACAAGTGTCATCATTTTTTCAAAGTCATCAGAGAAAGCTCAAAAAGGGGTCGATTGGACACCCGAGTGCGAAGAAGCCTTCCAGCACCTAAAACAATACCTGGCGCAGCCCCCTCTCCTAGCCAAACCCCTCCCAGGGGAGACACTATCTATACCTGGCCGTCTCGAAGCACGCAGTGAGCTCGGCACTAGTACAAGAGACCGACCACGTCCAGAAAACCAGTTTACTACGTCAGTAAAGCCCTGCTGGACGCAGAAACTCGATACCCCGTGCACGAACTCGTCGCCCTATCCCTGGTCACCACAGCTCGGAAGTTACGACCCTACTTTCAAGCCCATCCGATCAAGGTATACACGGATTTTCCCCTGAGACAAATCTTGCAGAAACCAGAGGCCTCAGGGAGGCTAATGAAGTGGTCAGTAGAAATAAGCGAGCATGACATCTCCTACCTCCCAAGAACAGCAATAAAAGGGCAGGCCTTAGCAGACTTCATAGCAGAGCTCACGGAACCACAGGTCTTAGCCGTAGAAGAAGACAGGTGGGAAATGTCTGTAGACGGGTCCGCGAGCTCGCACAGCCACGGAGCGGGGGGTAGCACTAAAAAGTGAAAAGGGAGAAGAAAATACTGCTCGCCCTCAAATTCACCTTCAAAACCACGAACAATGAAGTAGAGTACGAAGCGATACTGGCCGGACTAAGACTGTGTACAGTAGTAGGAGTCCGCAATGTAGTGATCAGAAGTGATTCAAACAGCTCGGGGTCGGGCGATGTCCCACCGAGTCTGTCTTTGGACTGGGGACGTAACATTCCCCCAGTGCCAAGTGATTCAAACAGCTCGGGGTCGGGCGATGTCCCACCGAGTCTGTCTTTGGACTGGGGACGTAACATTCCCCCAGTGCCAAGTGATTCAAACAGCTCGGGGTCGGGCGATGTCCCACCGAGTCTGTCTTTGGACTGGGGACGTAACATTCCCCCAGGGCCAAGTGATTCAAACAGCTCGGGGTCGGGCGATGTCCCACCGAGTCTGTCTTTGGACTGGGGACGTAACATTCCCCCAGGGCCAAGTGATTCAAACAGCTCGGGGTCGGGCGATGTCCCACCGAGTCTGTCTTTGGACTGGGGACGTAACATTCCCCCAGGGCCAAGTGATTCAAACAGCTCGGGGTCGGGCGATGTCCCACCGAGTCTGTCTTTAGACTGGGGACGTAACATTCCCCCAGGGCCAAGTGATTCAAACAGCTCGGGGTCGGGCGATGTCCCACCGAGTCTGTCTTTGGACTGGGGACGTAACATTCCCCCAGGGCCAAGTGATTCAAACAGCTCGGGGTCGGGCGATGTCCCACCGAGTCTGTCTTCGGACTGGGGACGTAACATTCCCCCAGGGCAAGTGATTCAAACAGCTCGGGGTCGGGCGATGTCCCAACGAGTCTGTCTCTGGACCGGGGACGTAACATTCCCCCAGAACTCAAATCGTTCGTTCAGCTCAGAGACAAGTTACGCCCCACCGAAGCAGCTCTGCGAACCGGGGACATAACATTCCCCCAGGTTCAAATGCCTCACTCTTCCCGGGTCAATCCAGACCCCTCTAACTCATGCTAACCCCTGATGGGCCTTAAAAATTGCAAGGATGACAAGGAGCATAAAAGGAGAAGAAAAAGAAGAAAGAATAAATAGATATAAATGCATAAATGTATACGAATACAAGATTGTAATATTATTACAAAAAATTTTCAAGTGTACATAGGGCCCCGGTAGGGTTACCCTTTCTCATTCATCCCGCGCAGGGGCAAGATCTTCTTCTTCAGTTGGTTCAGATGGCGGAAGGGGCGGCTCGGCATCAGGAGGAGGAGCTGCAACCTCGGCATCAGGAGGAGGAGCTGCAACCTCGGCATCAGGAGAAGGGATCTCAAGGCAGTCCTCGTCCACGGCAGGAACCTCCGATCCTTCTTCAGAGAGAACCTCGGAGCCGGAACGACCGAGATGGGGGCGGGATCCATCACCTCCTCAGGTGGAGGAGGGATCCACTTTCGAAACTCGTCCTCGGAAATGTCCCCCTTGCAGTAACTGATGGCCGCGTAGATAGGGTCCATATTCAGGCTCGGCAGCACCATCGGTATCATCTCGGCACAGTCGCCAACTCCCTCGAGACGGATGGCCTCCTTCTCGGCCTCAAGATCAGCTTCTCTCTTGTCCAGCTCGATCTCTCTCTCCTCAAGATCAATCTCCCTCTCCTCGAGCTCAGTTTTCTTCCTCTCAAGACTGTCCCGGACCCGAGCAACCTCCTCATCTTTGCTCTTCAATTTGGCCTCAGCACTAGCTACCTTCCCCCTCAAAACCCCAATTTCGGATTGGGCAGCCTTCAGGTCCTCCCGGATACTATCAGCAAGTTTCCTTTCTACCACGGCAGCTGCTTTGAGAGCCTTGTTCGTTTTGAAATTCTCAACAGCAGCCGCCTCGTGATTCTTGATCACCTCTTCCCGATCAGCCAGTTTTGCCTCCACTTCGGAGAGACGACTTTGGAGCCTCTGGGCCAGACCGCCCTCGGACAGCAGGGTCAGAAGAAGACCCTTGTTCTTGGCCATGAGATAGTTGGCCTGCACACAAAAAGGGAGGAAGAAGTTAAAACAAGAAGAGAAAGAACCAGAATCCCAAAAAACCGAGAAGAGAGAAAATACCTTGGCCATCTGAGAACTCATCTCAGCCACAACGCCTTCAGGAGATACGTCCTCGTACCTCGAGACCTCCTCCGGGGGAACCACCTCGGCCAGTTCATTAAAAGCCGGCAATAGGTGAGAAGTAGCCTCCCGAACGCCCTCTCCCAAGTCATCCATCCCGAGAACCACAGGGCCCTTCCGTTTCTTGGAGGAACTTTCAGAAGACTTCTTCCCCCTGCGAATGTCTTTCTTCTTGACCAAAGCAGCTCCTTCGATCTCTCCCTCCTGGGCCAACTCGGCCTCCTCGGTCCCGAACTGACGCCTCCTCTTCCTAGGAGGCTTCGGCGGACTGGTCAGATGAGCGGATCCTGATGATTGTCCACCAGAAGGCGAGGGTAGTCCCCGAGCACTCGTTTGGACTTGTCCAGGAGATATGTTCTCAGCAAGATCAACCCGAGCCCGAGAAGCTTCAGCATCAGAATGACCGGCCTTCTTCACAGTACCAGCCAACTTCTCGAGAAATTTCGGCCTCTTCGACATGCCTACAAAAAAAGGGGGCAGAGAAAATAAGTCAAAACCAGAGCATATGAACAGAAGAAAAACAAGGAAGAAAGACAAAAAACAAACAAACAGGAAGACAAAGCATCTAGCAGACCTCCACCAATCCGACCCGAGGCCTCCGGAGGGGCAACCCGAATAAGGCCCGAATCAACAAAGGCCCCATCATTAACCAACTCCTTCCAATGAGCAGCATACTTCCGAGCCCAATGTACCCGCCTCCGGACTTGACGAGAAACCTTGGGAGCATCTCGCCAACAAGCTGGGAGGAACCAGAGAAGTTAGAAAACCTAAAAGAAACTAGAGAACGGGAACAAAGAAAGAAATGAAAGGGTGTCAGACTCCTAACCTCCAGCCCGGAAGACGTCCGGAACCGAGACATCCTCCTCAAACGATCTCAGGACCCGACCCCAATCCCCAGTTGCCCAGAACCAAAAGTCCTTAAAATTCTTGTTAGAGTCAGGAAGTTTCTGGACGAGATTGGACAAGCTGTCGTAGGCAGAGAGGTAATACCAACCATAATGAGTCTTTGGGTTGGATTTCAAACGATATAGCCTCTTCACTTCTTCCAAGCAAGGGACACCCAAACCTGCCCGATGCCAAACCACGTATATACCGGCCACAATCCTCCAACTATTCAAACTTATTGGCAAGGGGCAATCTCCATCTCAGCAAGCATCCAAGCAAAATAACGCTGCATCGGCAGACGTAGCCCACACTCAAGAAAATAGGAAGAAGTGCCACCGAGCCCTCGTCAGGCTGACTGGCACGATCCATTGGGCCAGGAACTTCAAGAGCAATGTCTATTGGAATGCTGTATCGTTGTCGCAACAGCGCCAGGTCATCCTCAGTTATCTTAGAAGGACGATTCATATCCAAAGCCGACGACCCAAGCTCCCCGGGCTCTGGGTCCTTCCGAGGAACCCTCTGATGATAGGAGTCATTCTCGACCTCAGAAGGAGTGGGGGTAGGGTAGTATCGAGATCTTCTACACTAGGCGCCCCTGAGCCCGAGGAAAGCTCTTCAGCAGGGGGAGTTGAGATTTTGACAGGCCTCTCAGATGAAGAATTACTATCAGACATCCCTGACACCCAGAAAAACAGAGAAGGAGAGAGGAGAGAATCAGTCTACGAGAAGCTACCCACGGTACCCGTGCTAAACTAAGCATAAAGTCTCTAAAGAAGTGCCCTAAAAACAAAGACCCAGCAAAACTACAAGTCTCTACCTAAGCAAAACAAGCAAACGAAATCACAAAACACAACAAAAGAAGAAAGATCACTCAGAAGACTTACTTGTTCTTCTCAAAAGCAAGAAGCTATTCGCTGTGGAGATGCTCGTTCCTTAGGTGCTCGGCGATGAAAGAGAAAATAAAGACAGCAATTGGGTTCCGGGAAAACGGAGTTAAAATGATTGTAAGGGAAATTGCAGAAGAGAAGGAGAAATTGCCGAAAAAATGGAACAGTGAAACCTCGTTCTCTTATAGTCATAACTGGGGTGCACATCGCCGTCGGTTTTAGCGGGAACCCAGCGGATGTTTGACAAGTGTCGAAAGTTAGAAGAAACCCTAAAGTTGATTTGATGGGCATTTAAGAAGACATAACGGTTGTGCGTCTCAAGGAAAGGCGAATGAGACGGCAAAAAAGATTCTTTTTTGTATTCTGAGACGACTACTTGCAGGGACAATCAGCACACCCTCTTCATGTAGTTCCCGGCACCAACTCACATACTCGTTGGAACCGAGAACTAGGGGACAGATGTTGATGGTGTTTTCAAGCACTACAATATTTACAACAGCATGACAAAGGCAAAAGGGTAATTTCCTTTCTCTGGTGGACTTCATGGTCAGACCGACCACTTCATGGTCATACCGACCACTTCATTATCAGACCGACCACATCATGAAGAGACCGACCACTTTGGTTCAGATGACCGAGCATTAAAGAGGGCGGAAAAGACACTCTCAGCATAGAAGGATCGCCATGACCGACTTCATGCATACCGACCAGATAGCAAGGCGTGTTCAGGAAGAGAGAGCCCCCTATCTTTTCGGATAATGAGACAAAATTATCCTACTATCACGGGAAAACTGGTGGAATTAGTATTTTGATAGGAGAAAAGGAGTAAAGGTGACTCGAAATTAGGAAACCTTGTAAGAAAAGGAGTAAAGGTGACTTGAAACTAGGAAGCCTTGTAGGAGAAGGAGTCTAAATTCTGTTATTATAAATAGGAGGGCATGGCATGTGTAAAAGGACATCTAAAAAATCATCACAAGAGTGAAAGTCGAATTGTAAAAGTTCCAATCTGTAAGAGCGAAAGAGAGGCCTGAAAAGTGTATTTGAGTAATAAAAAGCACCACCCTGTTCTTGCCCGTGGACGTAGGTCGGATCCCAAAAATCCACCGAACCACGTTAAATCACCTTGTCTGATTGGCGTATTTTCTTGTTTTCCGCTAAGTTTGCTTTTGGTCCCCCATAACCAAACAAATTCACAGTTGAAGGAGGATTCCCTCGGAGGTGATATTCCCATATTACCCTGAGACCAAAATCCACCGTCAAACATAACTTTGATTGAATTTTTTATAATTTAAATAAAATGTGATTTAGCTATTTTCAATGCGATCGAGGGTCAATAATATGACTTAAATAACTAATGTGGCTGAAGACAAATAATGTAATTGAGACACACATAACACAATTTTCAATTACCAATGTGACTGAAGTAAAAATAATATTATAATAGATCGGGCTGGTCCGATGGACACCTCTAGTTATCACAATATTATATGTTGGAGAATTATCAATCGTTTACTCCATGTTTGACAAGTTATTCAAAATACACAAATTCAAGAACTTTTTCTATCGGTCAATCCAATGATTGAAAAATGTATTAAAATTATATAAAATTTAGGTATACGATTAAAAATAAACTAAATCTCAGGTAAACAATCATTACATGATAGATAAACGTTTGATATATATTTCCGGGCAAATCATAAATTTTTTTTTAGTTTTTTAATTTTTATAACGTGTGAAACATAATATACGATTGATAATTTCCCTTGTTAAGCTTGATTTGAAACGTGTGAGGTGTGTAAATAGGAATTTAGAATATCTTTCTTGACTCTGCGACACGAGATAATTTTTTTTTTGACAGAATCTTTAACCTATCAATACTCACCCTTATAAAATTTATATGGTCCAAATTCCTATACAATATATTATGATATTGTAATAACCTTTTTTTAAAAAATAAATTAAATTCATTTACCTTAGAAACATCGATCGAATAATATTTGTGAAGAAGCAAATACGTAGTGGCCAAACACATATCCTATCAAGATAAATAGAGAATCACTTGTTTAGTTGTTTCTTCAACTTGTCCACGGTATGATGGAATATATATATATATATACCCACATACTATATATTGTCTGTATCTGTGATATGATATTACAGAATTTATCGTATGATCTACGATTATCATTTTCAGAGAGATTTTATAATAATATGATTCGGTTCTTTGGTTTGTTTGATAACCTACAATTATCATTTTTAGAGAAATTCTATAATAAAAAGATTTTATTCTTTGATTTATTTGATAACCTATAATTATCATTTTTAAGGAGATTATATAATGAAATGATTTTGTATCTGCCAATTGATTATAATGAAAGGAACTAAAAACCTGAGTTTTTGGATATATTGTCTTTTTTAACCCTAAACCCTAAACACAAATATTGTAATTTATATATAGATATAGACTTATAGAGAGAGAGGTATGTATGTATGTATGCATGCTTGATTAATGTACTCTTCCTTTAAAAAGAAATACCAATCACAATTTATTTTATATTATAGGTCAGCAGAAAACCAATCACCATACAATATATTTTAAGCCCACAAAAATATAAGCCTACATTTTATTAATAATAGTGTCATATATTTAGCCCGAACTTTTTAGAAATAATGTTTAGTATAGAATTTATTGAGCTTATAAATTAATTTATACTCTCACGGTAATGTTTATAAGTTAACTCATAATCTCAAATAATACACTCTATCAAACAGTGCGTTATTTAGTAAAACTTATTTTTACCTCACTTATACTTTAGGCTTCACACACAAGTTAAAGGTGCTTAATGTGTTCAGAATGTATGGCCCAGTGATAACACATGTTCTCCCCCAAAGGAGAGAACATGTGTTCGAGTCCCAACAGGGACTCTTCTGAGACTTTTGTCTCCAATCCCAAAAATTGGGATTTGAGAGTAGATTTCTCCCCGATTATTTGAGTGGGAGTAGATATTTCCGGTCAGTAGACATAGATGTATGGGTGTGCGATAATTGTATGTATTGAATATCCCAGTAGATTTCAGATTGTATAACTCGTAGTGTCATCATATTATTTTACAATATATATATATATATATATATAGGATAATTTTGGGTCCAATGAAAAAAGAGCATGTGTATCGTGAAGAATGATAATCTGAAAAGGCCCCTTGAAACCTCCCCGTAAGGCTCTGCCCCGTATGACGCCTCCCTAAGACTCCACAAACTCTTCCCTATTAATGGTTCCCTAAGAGAGAAGATATAAAAGTCCCTAAATGCAATACTTGACATCTCCATCATTTCAAGAAATGCAAATAAATAAGTTTTTTTTGGAATCGTTGGAAATTTCAACCGTCAAATCACATATTTCAGGTTTAAGCGGAACAGATAAAACACCAAAATGTCTCATACTGTTATAAGAAAAGAAGCTCCACTTGAGAGAATAAACACACATGTAAAGATAAAAGAGATACACAAGCAATACATGAGAAACACATGTTAGAAGAGAATAAGTCTTAAGAAAAACCTAAAGGTGGCATGCAATGAAGGACTAGAGGTGTTCACGGGTCGGGTCGGGTCGGGTTTTTTGAAATTTTGTTAGACCCGATCGGGTCGGGTCAAGGGAAAATCGGGTCGCGGGTCAGGTCACAGAGAAGTGGAACCCGATCGGGTTCGGGTCGGGTCGGGTCATTTTAAAAAAATAATTTTTTTTAAAATGAATTAATTATTTTGAAATATAAATATTAGTTATTTTATATCCCAAAAATATCATATATATAAAGTTTTAATACAAAAAAGTAATAAATAAACGAAATAATAGTAAAAACTTTAAAAATACTAATAACTATTGTAGAAAAATAATAAAAATTTTAGAAAAAAAATAAATTTGTATAGGGTCGGGTCGGGTTAATGGGATCAAACCCGTTGTGCAACCCGAAAATTCCGGGTCGGGTAGGGTCAAAATTTTGTAAATTTTTTTATAAACCCGTGCGGATCGGGTCGGGTCGCGGGTTAACCCGACCCTATGAACACCCCTATCAAGGACATTATATGATGCAAAAGTGCACTTCTATCATATGGTGTTACATGTCAAGTAATAAAGAATGTCAAAGGCCTCTCTCATTTGAACATCTATATAGGCCAAAATACGATTTGCGATTTCTACTTTATATTCTTAACTTGAACGTAAGATAAATTCTTTGGGTTCTCTTTTGAACTAAGGTTCTCATTTTAGCCCTATTTTCTCTCATTCTTAATTTATGAGTTCTTTCTCATAGGTTAGGTTTTCTCCTTTTTCTTTGTAACACCTCACAAGCATACACCATCGAAGTTAAATTAGAATTAAGAATTTTCTAAATTTACAAGGTTCAATAATTTGGAACTTCACCTATGAGTTGAGTCTTAAAGGACAAATTGTGGGCTTGATGGAAGGTAAATTGGGCTTGGAAACAAAAAAACCAATGGAGGCCCAAATTGTTAGACCATGGCTAGCCCAATTGAAAGAAAAATTAAAAATAAAAATATAATATAACCTAAATCTCTACACAATTCATACTAACTCATGAAATAAAAAGAAACTAAAAAAAAAAAAAAAAAAAAATCTCATTTTAAGTCATTTTTTACATGTGTAACAACACATCTTGAAAATGTAAGAAAGTTCAATTAAAGCCTATATGTTCACTGCCAAGTGTATTAATGTTTATATGTTAAAGATGATGATTAATGGGTGTTATGTTGATAATGGAGTTATGGTAAATGATTATGGTGTTTATTTGCAAACCCTAGGTTGATTGCAAACCCTAAATTTCATATTTGAGGGTTGTTAAATTTCAATGGGTTAATTGATGATATGGCAGTGAAGTGGGTGTAATTGTGGTAATTGTGAAAAAATGTGTAATTAATGTGTTAAAACACAGGTTATGGTGGCTAATTATAGTTTATTAATATGGCAGTCAATTGTTAAAGTTTTGGTTGGGTATATTGATTTTTCAAAATGAAGATTCTATCTTGAACAAGTTGTATTGTTTTACTTATAAAATGAGTTCTAGATTTTCGATTAATAAACCGTACAATTCTATAGAAAATAGGCATGATAAGGCATAACATAGTCAAATTTAGATATTTCTACTAAGCATGAATTTATAGTAAGTTCCGAAGGGGTGTGTCTTGGTGGTGTAGGGTCCAGGATCTCACCTTGAGGTTCTGGGTTCGAATCCAGGGGGTGCGCTTCTTGTAAGAGCCTGGAACAGCTGGTGGTTTTACCTGCGCTGCGGCCCAGAATGGGTGGTTTGGTGGCGGAGTTTCCATCGTTTCCCAAACTTTCAAACTCTATTATTGATTTCATGATTTGGTTTAAATTAAATATTTTGATTTTGTTGTGAGCTTATGATTTTTAATTACTTGATATGAAAAATTAAATTTTGAGGAAGAATCTTGTGATCATTTCCTTGATTCTTTGAAATGACATAATTTATAAATTGAAATTTAATGTTGTCTTATTTCATGAAAGAAGGAATTTAGTTGTGATTGATTCTTACAACTGTATAAGTTTCTTTATTTTGGAAAAATTATGTGCACATGTGTAATTACAGATTCAAGATCGGGGGACGAAAATACCTGATGTCATTGGATCTTCTATAATGACTTGGGGACATTAATACGTAATATCTAGAGACATGAGAAAATAAATAGGTATACACTAGTTACTAGGGTGTATTGAATCCATTGACGACGATGATGTAATCTATCACCTGTCGGTAACATCTTCGGATTTGAGATCTTATAACATTACCCAATCTTTTCCATTCCTCCTACAAGATCCTTCATACCCTTCATGAAAAGCTTCAAGAACTTCCCTATCATCCACAAGTCAGGAAACAGAAAACTCATTTCAAGCAAATTTTAACCATTTCTAAAATAAAATCTTTCGCGTCTGTTAGGCATCTAAAAATAAACAGCGACAAAGTATAGCTAAATACCCTTCAATAAGAGGAGAGCTTCGATTTTAGTTAAGAATGACAAAAAAATCCGGTCACGGTCCGGACCGGCCCATCCGGGCTTAAAAAATCTTATTTACATTTATATTTATATAATAAATTGAAAATATATTTATTTTTTATTAATAAAATCGGACTGGATAAAGCCCGACCCAAGTCCGAACCCGAATCAGACTGGGCCGGCCCGGCCCGGAAGATGTTCGGATCGGACTTTTTCTGAGTCCGGATCAAAAAAATACTTACTGGACTCGGACCGACCCATTACCGTTTTAGTCGTTATATAAAGTGATTTTTGTTTTAATTTGGGGGGTTATAGTGAAAGTTTGGAATCTTGTAGGATAGTAGAGATTGTGAATGAATAGTTACAACACCCGTGACTGACCGACTCCTCCATCCATCCTTTCATTTTCAAAATGACCCTTGTATTTGTCTCCTTGTCTTTTCCATATACATGCTTACTTATGGCCACATCCTCACAAATTTTAATTATATAATTTTAAATAATTATTTGCCATTTGTTGTAGCTACCAATATTCTCTCCCAAGATTTGCACTTATGGTCCTCTATAGTACACATGTATACGGTTACGATTTCGCAAACGAACCGCAATCAAACCATTGATTAATTAAACTTTTAAAAAATCGGATCGTAAATCATAATTGAATTGAATTGTTGACTAATCGAATTTTTAACAAATCGGACCTAAATCGCAATCGAATTGGATGCGGTTGATACATTTCCAATCGACAATTCAACCATAACCGTACGATTCGGTTTGATTATTGTTAAAAAAAGATGAACCGTAACCTTTTGAATTTAAATGATAGATTTTATTAAAATACTTTGAAATTGATCGTATGTATTGCTAGAATAATAAAGTTTTGTAAATTTGATTTTCGAAAACCTAAAAACATTAATACTCAAAATACCGTTTAATTCAAAAAAAAAAAAAATACCGTTTATTAATTTATTCCTGCATGTCTCAGGAAGGAGCTTCAATGCCACGTCACTCTTCACTTTTTTTTAATACTCAAAATCACTCTCTCTCTCAGTCTTGCTCACGCTTCCCAAGCAGAAGAGACACACATTCTCCAAGCAATGGCTGCCGATTCTTGCAATGAGGTGAAAATTTTCAAATTTTGCAACCCCTTTGTTCAAATTAATCGATCTCGTATCTTCAGTTTCAATCCAATTTGTAAAAAAAAAAAAAAAAAAAAAAATACAGATCTTTATAAGCTTCCACGTGAAGTTTCAGCACTTCTTGTATAAAATCTCTTTTAAAATTCAAGTATATGTTACAATGACTGTCTTATTTAGAAATTTGATTCCATATTTATGCTATTTTGTTGCTTCTCATGTTAATCTGGAAAGAGAAGGAATAATGGAGGAGGAGATTGAGGTTACTGTTATAGGAAGTAATTAAACAATTTGAGAAGCTAAAATGCAGCTTATAATAACTTTATTTTTTGAATTAGTCCTGTTCATGTTTAGTTTTTGTTGCCCCAAGGGGTGTGAGTGAGGTCTAGGATTTGGTTGTTAGGTCTTGAGTTCGAGTCCGGGATGTATTTCTAGGTCAGCTGGGGTTTTAACTACCCGTTTAAGCTCTCGGATCGGTGTTTTGGCGGCGGGATTTACAACGTTTCCATAAAAATTTGTTTAGTGTTTTCTTTTTTTGTGATTGTCTTTTTTTTTTTTTTTTTTTTTTTTGGTTGAAGATGGTTTGGAGTGTTTAAGTTTTGACACGGATTGATTTCAGGAAAAAGTTTTCTTTCCGGGATTATGGATTGGAATAGCAATCTACCTGTGAGCTGTTCGTGTTTTCAGTTGCTGAAACCGAGTTTTGATGAGGTCAATCATCATTGTTCTCAAGGTAAGGATACTTTTACTCTTGTTTGTTATGTAATTCAAAATCGGTATTTGTTGGCTTGTGTAAGTGTTTCGATTTCCCTTTTGCTTGGAATTTCAGATGTTTTGCCTATTTTGATTGAGGAGGCTTCATTTCCGGAGAAAGAACAGTGCCCCTTTCACAGTTCGCACGTAAGTTCATTTTGATAGGTATTTTACGGTGCTTTATGTCTTTCTTTTTTACAAAAATAATTGGATCCTCTTGCTTTGAATTGACGAGTTGATGCTGAAACCACTTGTTGGGTGTGCAAACAAAGTCCCAAAGTCCCACATTGATTAGAAATGAGGAAGATCATGGGCATATAAGGATGGACATGTATCTTCATTGGTATGATATGAGGCCTTTTGGGTATAACCCAAGAGCAAATCCTTGAGGGCTTACGCCCAAAGTGGACAATATCATACCAATGTGGAGATAGGTGGTGTCTTAGGTTCCTTACACCACTCTTATATTTTTAATTCGTTTTGTTGTTGTAAATGGAAACTCATACTTACATGAAATTGTAAATGCATTTTGTCATAAGCAGCTAGCACATAAACCTGAAAAAATTGTTAGCCACAATTTGTTTTTCTCTATATAAATTGGCTTATTGAGCGTTTTGTCTATTGACAGAAACACACACACACAAAAGGAGTATTTTGACTGATGCTTCAAAATTAATATCCATTGTTACTTCAGAGAAGTTTTTTGAAATTGATTTTGTTTGTCATTGACACGTTCTAATAAATGCTTGATTTGGATTTGATTTGCACCCCGCGCACGTAGAGAGAGCCTCTATCCTTATAACTCTTACCCATCTACTAATGAACAATAATATATAAGCATAATTTTCTCCCTATAGCTTTCCCATATGGGACAAGCTAACTTCTTTTTATTTTCTAACACTAATGGGTGAACTTTGAGCAACAATTTCTCATTCACCCAAACATCATTTTAAGCATATGAATATACCATTTCGAAGTACTCACGGAGGAGTATCCGAATCATTCAATAACAACCACTAACACGAAGTGGACCATGCTTAAAATTGAGCCTCAAAATGCTTACTCATAAGCATTTTTTTTCCCCAACTAGGAGTATTTTGACTGATGCTTCAAATTAATATCCATTGTTACTTCAGAGAAGTTTTTTGAAATTGATTTTGTTTGTGTCATTGACACGTTCTAATAAATGCTGTAGGACTGTACAATTTAACAATTCAAACAAAATTGTGTTTTTTCCTGTCTGGCTTCTATTTGTACAATGGTATATGTTCATTCAGTGCTGTATGGAAGATGCAGCATGATCATTTACTTAGACTTTTCTCTGAAGGAATAATTTTGCATGGAATTTGGAAGTTTTTTTTTTTTTTTTTTTGAATTCAGTTATGTTATATGCAGGTTCAAGATGTCTATGGAATTTCAGTGTTGCCTGATGAAGGCAATACCAGTCCAAATTGTACATCACAATTAACTCTTTTAAGTTTTCTTGGAGTTCCTTTCCCATCTAAAAATCAGATGAGCTTGGATGCCAAACTAGATTGCCAGAACTGCATTGATCTACAAATGAAGAATGCAGATGCTTATTCATCATGTATTGTTGATATAAATTTTGAGAAGGAAAATTTTGAAACACTTGGGTCCAATGATGAGACTGTTGGCAATATAAAGAGTGAGGGCATCATAACTGTAAGTCCTTTCCTCCTATCTGTTTATTGCGTAACCTTGAATAAACACACTAAAAACTTAGCACATTTATGGTCTGGAAATGTGTGGTATTACTTTTAAGTGATTGTTTATTTGACTTAACCTTTGGAATCCTTTTGTCTTCCATTGATGGCTTACAGCATATGCAAAAGGTGTTGCAGAGACAAGCAAGCTTAAATATTGGTAGGAAAATCTTGCAATATTTTTATTTATCGCTTCTTATTGTTACTAAAATTCACTTGAAACTTCTCCAAGTATATTACATAAGCCCCCAGTATGAGACCAGAGTATAAAACTATACATTTATAAATTCAGTCAACTTGTAAGGTGTGTTGAACTTTTTCTCACACATGCGGGAGTGCATGCACGCACACAAGCAACTGGCTTGTGGTTATTAAACTACATAGATACGTGCAGACTCTTACTTATCTCGTACCTTGAAGGATTCAAATTTGGAATATATTTTATTCATGGCTCCTTATTCTTATGCAAAAGGAGGCAATGTTTCCGAATTCGATCAGATTTGCAGTCTTGCTTCCCATTATAACATGCATTATTGTCATCCAGCCCAGAAGGTCTTGTGTATTCTGTAAAGTTCTACTTTCTGAAAGAGACCAGTCATTTATTGTTCTATTTCCTGTGTTCTGTGACTTATATTGCATGTATTTTGCTCGATGATATTGTGGGGTTCATGCAAAAGAGAATATTTTAACACCTACTCAAATGAGAGTATTTTTTAGCAGATAAATCACCGACAGAGAGGACTCATGACGCCCCAACTAACAGATGGAGAAGATATAGACGTGCTGCCTCATTTGATTCAAGAAAAGTTGTCCTCCTGTTCTCTATCTTGTAAGCTCCCATTTCTCCGCAAAATTGTATATAGCTATGAGTTTATTTTTGAGACTGGCATATAATGGAAGCATCAGTTTGACTTAACTCTACAATACCACTATGATCTAGCAACCAGATGAGTGTCAGACTGAAGATCAACACGGGATCTGTTGTCTTTTACAGTCCCCGTAAACCTCTTAGAGATGGTCAAATTGAATTTGACGAGATTTTGCCACATTTCATGTAGCGAGATTCCCTACTTAACATCGTTTACTCTTTTCCTTCTTTCAGGTCAAGTTTGGGGACATTAATTTTGATTTATCTGACTCTGAGAGTTAAAGCAGAATGGTAATGGTTTCAATCAAGCTTAGTAGTTCAGTGATCTTGCTTCGCCGACTTGTTTTTCGTGTTTCCAGGATCTCCATTTTCTTCTGTAATAAATTTTCCAATGTCAATATTTTTTCAAGGTTTTCTTTGTATATAAGCACATTCGAAAATTCTGGTTTGAATTTACAGTGTATGCCATAATTGCTTGCTTCCACTGCTCTTCCCCATTGACATAACTATATAAAGCCAAGATGATTGAATTAAAGAAAAACTGTAGATTTGATCAATCAATGAATAATGCAGCACTGAATTTGCCAGGAATTCGAATTCCGAAAATTAGCCTAAACTCAGAATCATCATCCTCATAATGTTAGCTAAATTTGCTTCAGTGCTGGGTGGTTCAATGGTTATGGCTCTTTGCTATTCTCTCTATCCTTTATGTGTTCAAATACATTTTCTCTAACAAGCACAACCTCCTCCTTGCTGCTCTGTCTGCGACGAATTGACGGTAGGCTTTAGGTTAACATCCACCATGTCTTCCTGCTTCGTGGAGGAAAGGGTTTCCATCCCCGGCAAGGCAGCCGCGATCTTGCGAAACAGAGGCTGCAATTTTGCATTTTACATCAAATTGGAGGATTGGTAACCCCATTTTTTCAAGAATAAAACAACACAGACTTATCATATGAGATAATTACTACCCTAATTACTTATCATCTTATTTGGTTTTTATTTTATATCTATTCACCTTAATATTGAATCCTGCCTTTGCACTGGTTTCCATAAACATGACTCCTAACTCTTTTGCCTTGCCATCTCCTTCCTCTATAGACACTTGCCTGTTCATGTTCAGTCACCAAAATGACATACCCAAAGGTAGATTAACAAAAAAAAACGAAGCAGGTAAAACGTCCGGCAGTCCCAAATTCTTACAAGAAACGCAATCCCTGAATTCGAACTCAGGAACTCAACATTACACCACCGAGTCACGCCTCTTGGGGACCAGAGACTGCTTATCGACAACGGGACAATGTTCATCCTAGAAATCTTACCTTTTATCAGCAAGATCGGTTTTGTTACCAACAATGACAATAACAACACCACCACCTCGTTCAGTACGAACCTCTTCAATCCACCTACAAGTGTTCAAGAACGATTGCCTATCTGCGTTGTGGTAATTAGATGGGGTGAATTTCAACACGCCATGGAAAAACATGAAGCTCATTAATTAGAAATTGAATTACTTACTAGTTACATCGTAGACGATTACTGCAACAGAAGAATCTCTGATGTAGCTTGGAATCAGACTCCGAAATCTCTCTTGCCCAGCAGTATCCCTGTGAAATTATAATATAAAAACTATCTTTGCATAATTGCATGAAAGAACATATAATTAAAGCATCACATGGCAAAAAAAGTTCCAGATTTCATGAATTTGCAAGCTAAATGACATTCAATTATGTTGAAAAGAGGAGAAACGAGTTTCAGTTTCGAATTTCTTGTAAGAGCTTGAGACATTCAGGGTTTTAACTGCTCCGCTTAAACCAAAATGGATGGTTTGGCGGCAGGATTTCCTAACAATTTCAAAAAAAAAAAAAGTCTTAGTTTCTCACCAAAGTTGCAAACGAACCGTCCGATCTTCAAGGTACATTGTTTTTGACAAAAAATCAATCCCAATGGTAGCCTGCAATTTACAATGACATTTTTGTAAAATTGTAAGTCAATATTTTGCTTCCAAATTTTTATTTTTTCAAATGTCAATTCATCAAGATCACAACTGCTTTCATTTTTTTTAACCCACTAAAATCCCATAACATAAAAATATAAAATAATATCAATTCAATTGAATGATTACACCATCAAAATTAATCCAAATCAAAATTACCCTTTAAACTACACCATTAACCAATCGTCATCATATCTCAAAGACAAGCCAAAATTCATCAAAACTTACAAAAAAAAATTTAAAAATTGATTATTATTTTTTTTTGTATAGACCTGGTAAGTGGTATCGAATTTATCGTACATAAAACGCGTGATGATGCTGGTTTTGCCCACCGATTGATCGCCCAAAAAAACTAATTTGTATTTGGCCAAAGGAGACACCGTTGCCATTTTTTTTTTTTTTTTTGTTTACAATTTAGATCTCAAATTTTTATCGTTTGTTTTTTAAAATAGGCAAAAATAAAAAAAAAAAATGATGCAAATGAGTTTTCAATCCGTTAGTTGTTGTAAACGAGGGAGGAAAAACCGCCAACTAACGAGCGACTATGAACTTGTTCATTCTCCTATTTTACCCTTCTCCTTTTTCTTTTATTACATTTATACCCTTGATGAATAATAGACTACGAAGCACATTGCTGTGGTGGGATTTTTTTTTTTTTTTTAGAGGGAATAAACGATGAATGAATTATTAATTTGTATGTAAATAATTCACTTGATAGGTCATAATCTTTGGATGTGAAGTCGATTCCTCGTCCCCTATTAAATTTTTAAGGGAGGGGAATATTTGAAGAATAAAATGAGATCCCTAAGAAATATCAAACTCCGAATAACATATAATTTTTTCTTGAAATATGTTTAATTCATGTGAAAATATATCAATTATTTTATTATATTTTTCAAAAATAAAGTAATCATATCAAAAAAATTGTTAAGATCTATTTTATAACTCACAGTATATAAAAGAGATTACAATTCACGTATTTCTATCTTTTTACTTAGTTCGTAATCTAATCCTTCATTAGAAAATGACTATATATATTAAACTATGTCACTCAAATCCTTATATATATATATATATATATATGTGTGTGTGTGTGTGTGTTTGTGTAATTTTCTGCTTGAAGAAAAACGTGTAAGGTTCAAACCTCATGAAACAAAATCCCAGCAATGGGTGTTTGATTAAGTGAATAAGCCTCCAAGGGGCACAAGCACACAAATTATAGTCCTAAAGATTACAAAACTACGAAATAAAAAATAAGATGCTCGTTTGAGTTTTCATTTGATCGGGACCTTCTTCTCTTTGCATTAGTGAGCATTTTACAGTGGAATTTGTAAACTGCTCGGACGGTTTCAGTCCGTAACTTCTCTACAACCGTTGGATCACGTCTTCAACCGTTAAATTATGTGTCACAACTGCCTGATCATAGAGGAAACTGCCAGATTATGCGCAATGAACTACCAAGTCGTGGGTGATACTATCTCAACTTGTTTAAATCGTGAGATCAACCGTAGCATGTGTTCAGTCATCCTGACTCTCTGAGTTGTCCTAGTTGTTGTGTCGTCGGGCGACCTTCCTGACTGCTCTTCTCGTCGTCGTCCTAGTTTCGAATCGTCCTATGGAGTGATACATGCTCGTCCTGCTTGCTTTTGTCATTTACTGACTCCTTCATTCTAGGGTGACTTTCTTTTGTCAACAATATCTTATAAATATTAAGATATTTTTTATTTACATCTACATAGAATTGTATATTGTATATTAAATGTAGTTATTAAAATTTTTTAAAAATTAATAATTAAAACTTAAATAGATAATAAAAATTGGATAGATAATTTACATGATCTTATTCATTCCCGAATAAAAAATGAGTATTAAAATTATTTTAATTTTTTATCTCGCTTCAATCCTGATTTTGTCCAATCCAAATTATGATAAAATGGATATTTTATATCGAAATTATTATCTTTTTTTTTTTAAATAACTTGAATAGGTAGATGAGAATTTTTAAAACCGTAAAATATTTTCGGATTTTAACTAAATTTAGAGTGGGTGAAGGTACGGTACCCACATATCCGACAGGTTGGGATGTGTTAAAGTGTTACAGCTCTAGATGCTGCAGAATTTGTGTTTTGCAGAAGAAGCCAGATGATTCTCATTGTGGGAGAGGAGTGATTCTTTAGTACAACGAAAATACGAATGACGTGGTATCCATTAATAAATTAATAAATAATGTATATGATTTAATATTTATTTTTTAATTATTTTTAAATATTTTAACACACGTGTCACTAAATTATTTAATTATTATACGGATGACGTAATATCTTCGTTATATTATAGATTTTCTCGTCGGGTGAGATGTCAAAACAAAGCACTAAAAACTGGTTGAGCCACACAAAAAAACTTCTGGTGCTGTCAACATATACGTGGTCGAAAATAGACGTATCAGCCCCAAAATTCTGTGTGTCTTCCCTTATTCAAAAACATTTCCCAGACAATTTGGCTACTAACAAACAATGACTTGCATCAATAATACACCTACCCATATTTATTATTTTCTCCATTTCCATCCACAGACTCACTTGTCTGCATTTATTTATTTAAACTATGCTCCTACATAACCAGTCTGTAGGATGCAGCCTGAGAACTCACCATGAATTCTTCTTCGGTGACGCAACTCCGAAGCCCTGGTAGTGATTCCGAGGGCAACGAACAATGTATTGTAATTCCGAACAGATTCATCAACATAGCCGATAGCTTCGAGAAGAAAGTACATTCATGGTACAACAAGAACAACCAGTTATTACTACATCGATCTCACATCATCCAAGCATTGAAATGTTTCCTTCTTTCCTTGTGTTTTAAGCACTGACTCATGTTACCTTATTCTATTTGTGTTCATGTAGGTTTGTCACTTCTCAAATCCCAACAGATTTATCAATTCAAGTTCAAGATGTCACTTTTAATGTTCACAAGGTAAAAAAACTAATACACTATTATAAACAAGAGGCTAAAATATGGTTCAGTATCACAAAACTGAAAACAGAAAAAAGAATCAAATAGAAAATGTAAACAGAAACTTACTTGATGACGCGGCAGATCACGCGGTTTCTCATAGATAAATGCAAATCTTTACACCACACACATTTTACAATTTCATATAGATGACATTCAGCAAGAAATGATAACACAGAAAGTAATTGGAGGCTCTTTCCATTTCCTATCTTCTTGTAAATGTCTCAGGCTGCATTTTGTGACACGATCGAGTCCTAATAACATCTTGTAAATGCTAATGTCGTCATCTTCATCAGCGCAAAGACTAATAGGCCATTAAGGCAAAGAAACCGACCTATAAACAAGAAAGTCAACACATAATGAAGTCTTTGGGTGCCTGAATTCAGTGCCCATTTGATCTGTAACAAACTAATAGTCCTAATATATACTGCTTTAATTTCCAATATTATGAAGATGCATACCTATAAAATATTTCCATGATGGAATGAAATATGGGCTAGGGAGTTGTGCATATTTAGAGGAATTTATTCATCTGATAACTCATCTAATGTTCCTGAAACAGTATCCATTGGTGTCAAAATGTGGCTACATAGGCCGACTAGAACTTCAACCTTCAATCTCAAATTTGGGGTATGACATAAAGCTTGAAAACTGTCCAGGTGGACCAGAAACCTTTGAGATCATTCTAAAATTCTGCTATGGTCTCCCTGTGGACTTCAATCCTAACAACATTGCTCCACTAAGATGTGCTTCAGAATATTTGGATATGAGTGAAGAATATGAAGATGGAAATCTCATCTCCAAAACAGAAGCTTTCCTTACTCTGGTAATCCTTTCTTCGTGGAAAGAAACAATTACTGTTCTCAAATCTTGCGAGAATTTATCTCCATGGGCCGAAAACCTCCAAATTGTCAGAAGATGCTGTGATTCAATTGCCTGGAAAGCTTCTAGAGAAAACTCGACAACAGGGGACATAATTAACGAAGAAGGCTGGTGGTTTGATGATGTGGCTACTCTATGGATAGATCATTTCGTGAGGATTATAACAACAATAAAGGCGAAAGGAACAAAACCAGAGGTCATAGGTAAATGCATCATGCATTATGCAAAGAAATGGTTGCCAGGCATGGATGTAGAATTAGAAGGATTAAGAGGCTATGGCTATGGAAAGCATGAGCTGCAGTTTAGTATTTTGAGTGCAGGGAAGGAGGAAGTGGAAGTTGGACAAAAGGAGCAAAGAACAATTATAGAAAACCTAGTGAATTTACTTCCTCCTCAAGATGAAGGTGTTTCTTGCAAGTTCTTCTTGCAGATGTTGAAGATGGCCATAGTGTATTCTGCGTCACCGGCTTTGATTTCAGAGCTTGAGAAGAGAGTGGGAATGATGTTGGAAGAGGCCAAAGTCAATGATCTGCTGATTCCTAACTATAAAAATGACGATCACGCGAAAATCGTCAAGTAAGTAATAATCTACTCTCATTCGTTCTAAATTGTGCAACATGATCAACTGTACTAATTTTCACGTTTGTTCATTTTCGCAGTTCGCCTGAACACAACACAATGCACAACATTGATGTGGTGCAAAGGATCATGGACTATTACTTGATGCATGAGCAACAGCAGCAGCAAAAACAACAAACTATAGGCAAAACTAATGTAAGTAAGATCTTAGACAATTATCTTGCTGAGGTTGCCAGGGATCCAAATCTCTCCATTACCAAGTTCCAAGTTCTGGCTGAATCCTTACCGGAAAATGCTCGAACATGTCATGATGGTCTCTACAGAGCCATCGATACCTACCTCAAGGTTACCTATCATTTTCCCCCTCTTTCATGATTTACAGAAAGGGAAAAGCATATATTTTGAAACATGATAACCTATTATCCTTGTCAGTCACATCCTTCACTATCTGAACATGACCGGAGAAAGCTCTGCAAATTAATGAACTGCGAGAAATTGTCACTCGATGCATGCACCCATGCCGCACAAAATGATCGATTACCTCTTAGAACCGTTGTCCAGGTAAATCCACAAAACTCTATTATGGATTCTGTCAGCCATTAATTATAAAAAAAAATATCTGTTAATTATCCGCATCTACCAGAAAGCAACTCTTATGAGTACAATTTAGTTCTAGGTTTTATAATAACACTGCCAAATAGCTATGCATGAATGTCACTGTGGGTATAGTTCATAAGAGATATGATTAGATGGAAATGATAATTAGGAAGACAGCAAAGCCATCTAGTCCAGCATTTGACTGTAAATGAACTCTTTCACTAGAGAAAGAGGCCATGCGCTAAGCCCTAACCGGAATGCGGTCTATGAAATTAAACATTTTTCATCTGAGAATGAGAATATGTGACATGCAGGTGTTATTTTCGGAGCAAGTAAAGATGAGGGCAGCAATGCAAGAGAAGGAGCCAGCACCACGAGGCGATTACTCTGAACAGGACTATACCCAGCCATCTACAAGTGTGGACCTTAAGAACCTAAAAGAAGAACTTGAGAATGTAAAGACAAGAATGGCAGAGCTACAAAATGACTATTCTGAGCTGCAGCGAGAATATGAGAAGCTGAGCAACAAGCATAGGATTGTACCCAGCTGGAATTTAGGTTGGAGAAAGATCAAGCACTCATTCCACTCTAAAGCTGAAGCGGATGAAACTGGCAATCGACAGCAGAGATCCAAGTCAACTGGCCACCGAACCAGCTTCAGGCGAAGACTATCACTCTCGTAAATGTTGTTAACATTTAGACCCCTATAATTGTTGTGTCTAATACATTGATAGATTTCTTGCACCTCTAGCAAAAAGATTGTTAAAAAAAAAAAAAAAATTCAAAACCTCCTCTCCTATAAAACATCAATATGCCCACAAGAAAAATAAACTTCAATTGTGGTCATAAATCATGCAATCTCAATTAGCCAAAGTAATAATTGCAGATAAAGCAGACAAAAAATACGAAGAAAATAGAATCCCATAGAGACAGTTCAAATGCATCCAACATCAAAAACCAAAGATTCAATTGCCTTTAAGTCTGTAACGAGCTTACCTTTTATCAAATACACAATAAGGCTATAGATTTCAATCCTAAAAAATATCCGAAGAAGAGTAGTATACCTCAACCATAGCAAGATAGTTAGAACACTAAGGGCCCGTTTGATAGAGCAGTAAATTTACCGTTTTAACGCTCCACCAAACGGATAAGTTAACGCTAACATTAATACTCATAAAACTATAATCTCACAACATGAGATAATTTTTTGACGCGAGCGTATACTCTAGCGTTTATTCCATAATCGAAAAGCCAGTTTATCCTCTCTGAAAATACTTTTTAACAAACGCAGCCTAAGAAATAAGCATAAATTCCAAGCAAAACATAAAGTCAAAATTTTTCTTAATTTCATCATATTACTTGAAAAAAAGAAAAAGAAAAATAGTTCATAAACCCATAATCACAAACACTACAAAACCTCAATAAATCCAGAAATGAATGAATGATTCATAAAAAGAAAGCCTTAAAAACCCAACAAACGAAACAGCTCTACCTCCGCCTATGCTTCATGTTGCTCCAAGGAAGCCTCAGTTACGAGAAAAATTTATGCAGCCTTGGAAAAATTTATGCAACCTTAATTTCAACTTCAAGAAAGAGCCGTGATGATTTTATTTATGTAAAGGACATGCCCTGCTTTACATAATTTTATTTTCTACCGTACAATATATCCAACGAAGATCAAACAATCATACTGTTCACACAATTTTTTTATTGATACGCGTGTAAGGTTCCAAATCTCCTGAGACAAAGTCTCAGAAATGGGTGTTTGATTCCAACAAATGCCTCCAAGAGGTGCAAACACACAGATTACAGTTCTTAAGATTACAAAGCTAAGACAACTACGAATTTAAATTTCTTACTCATTTTGAGTCTCTGTTTTCTTTTATCCTCTTCCTCTTTCTACGCCTGGGCCCTTATAGTATAAAGTCTTGCCAACCGTTTGAGCGGTTTCGCTTTCTTCAGCCCAATAACTCCCACGTCTCTTACTCGAGTGTAACTGCTGGATCGTGTATACAACTGCTGGGTCGTGCGCTCTGATAACCGTTAGATCGTGGGGGTTACTGCCAAACTATGCGGTAACCGTTGGTTGTGGGTCTATCCGTAACTGATCAACTACAATACATTTGTTCGTGTGGCAATCGTCCTATATTAATCACATATTTCTTTGTCTTCCATCATCTTTCGCTTGTTGGGAGATTCATTCTTTGTTCATCATGATTCTTTACTCATTGGACGATTTCGTCTTTGTCCTGAATGAATTTATGCCCCGTCCTTTAGTGATTAAATTCCTGTTAACACGTACACACAAGTTTTATGATAAATGAAAATAAATATTACAAGTTTTATGATAAATGAAAATAAATATTACAATCAACTTTATAATACCTCAAAGAAGACAAAGAAAGACACTGCAGAAACAGAGTAATTAAAACAAAAAACTGTGAAAATGCAAAAAAAAAAAAAAAAAAAAAAAAAGACAGCCATTATCAATCTCAGGTTTCAAGAGAGTTTTTTTTTTATCTGTTTCAAAAGATATTTGTTGCAGACCGCAGAATTAACGGTCAAAGGACCTAAATGTAAAAAACTTAAAACAAAGATGACTTATATGTTAAAACATTAAAACGTTGGTTATTTCTTTATTTTGCAGTAAACAACAAGGACTGCACTGTGAAAATCCCTAAAGAGGAACAATTTCCTACCACTGCGAGCCAGTAAATCATCATCATCACCACCTTTGTTAGTCACCATATCGAGATCGATCCATGTGGAGTTGTTTGAGCAGCAACATCAGAATCCTACGTTGCTGCCACGTGTATCTGCCACCTGTACCTATCAGTTCCTTCTTGCCTTCTCTTTTCTTCAGGTATTTTGCTCCAATCGGTTCCATGGATAACACCAACAGCTTCAATCAGAGCTCCTCATCCTTCGCTTCTTTTGCTCAATCCAGTAAAAGGTAATTAATATTTGCTAACTTCTTTCACTTCTTCATTAGCTGCACTCAAAGGTTTAATTGATCAAAGGAATTAGGGATTTATAAATTAAGTGTCCCCACCAGCGTGGCGTAGGATTTAATATCTCATATTGAAATTATGGGTTCGAATTGAGAGAACGTGAGCAGGATTTTAACTGGTTTGATTAAGTGCGGGAATGGTGGTTTGACGGTGGTGGGTTTTCTAACGATTTAAAAAAAAAAATTATAATTAAGTTTGTGTTTTTCTTTTGACAGTGGTGGTGGTGGTAAAGGAAGAGGCTATGAAATTATAAATGACGGAGAAAGGTGGAGAGGCCGCCGTGGCGGCCGTGGAGGCGGAGGCAAGGATGAAATTGATGCTCTTGGTAGACTCTTGTAAGTTTAATTATAATGCTTAAACTTAATTATTAATTATTATTAATATTCTTAGTTTTTTTTTCATTGATAAAATAATATGTTTGGTATGCGTATTATTACAGTGCATGTGTGCAAATTTTGATGTGTAAATGTAATATGTTCAGGACACGCATTTTGCGGCATTTGGCTTCTGAGTTAAATCTGAATATGCGGAGTGATGGATATGTCAAAGTTGAAGATTTACTAAAGCTGAATATGAAAACATCTGCCCAGGTTCCATTAAAATCACACACAGTTGATGACATCAGGGAGGTTGGTTGATTTAGCTATTGTTTTTAATGATTTTCGAGCAGTGGATTTGCCCGGTGATTTGGAAAAATTTAATCCATTAAACTTGCTTTTTGATGCTTTGGAAGTGCATAATATTTTCCAGTCATTTTTATTTTGGCATATTGGGTGTTTAATTTTAGGCTGTCAGAAAGGATAATAAGCAGCGATTTAGTCTCTTGGAGGAAAATGGAGAGCTTCTAATACGTGCAAATCAAGGCCACACAATAACGGTGATATATCTGTATATATTTGCTTTACCATTTTTGCCTTTCTTTAGAATTTATGCAATGACCATTATTTTCCTTTCAAATTCATATCTGATTCATTATCATGTCTTGTATGTTGTTGGATTTAATGATGTCTCTTATCTGCACAAATGAAATGGGTTCCTTGTGTGTTCTTGACAGACAGTTGAATCTGAAAGCTTATTAAGACCAATCCTTTCAGCTGAAGAAGTTTTAGGTGCACTATTTTTCCTTCCAATTCAGTATTTTCTCTCCAAGTATATTTCCATTTTTCTTCAGTTAACTTGATTTCTTATGCTTTGGTGGCAGTGTGTGTACATGGAACCTATAAGAGGAATCTGGATTCAATTTTGGACTCTGGTTTAAAGCGCATGAAGAGATTACATGTACACTTTTCATGTGGCTTGCCGACTGAAAGCAAAGTAATCAGTGGTAAGATATCCCAAGAAAGCTATTTATCAATACTCAATAGTGGTTTTATATACAGTTCGTGACTTCACCTTTTCCTTTTAGTATCTTTTGAGGAAAAAAATGTAAATAAATGTCACTGCACCTGTAAATTAGTTATTTTATATGTTATATATATGACAAAACTCTATGAAAATGTTTGGCCTTTTAGTCCTAGAGGCCACACCTGGTGGCAAGATTTCTTTTTCTGTTTTTGAATTGAACGCCAATCACACGAGTAGAGCAGAGCAAAAGAGTTGTCAGTGACCAACTTCTAGAGTTATTAGAAGTGATATTTCAGACTTTCACTTGTATTCCTTGCCTAGGCTATGTTCCTTTAAGACACAGGACAAACTTCCCAGCTGTTTATAGCAGTAAGTATAGAATAAAAGGGCCCTGTTTTACAGCTAAGATGAACTTAATTCGAGCAGAATAAAAAGAGAGTGCTTCAATAGCTATCTTTGAGTCTAGGATTATTCTGCAACATTGAATCATTATGGTCAATGTAGATTTGGGAATATCCAGTTGTTCAATATTCATCCGCACACTGTGAAATGTAGCAGTAATATTACCGCTAACGATATGCATCTTGCTGTTTTCCAGGTATGAGACGAGATGTTAATGTTTTGATCTTTCTCAATGTCAGAAAAGCTCTAGAAGGTATCGCTATACTCAAACTTAGAACCCTTTATCCAGTTATCCTAATAATGAATTTCATTCCACCCACTAGCACATTCATTTTGTTCAAATAATGAAGCAAATCTAAACTAAAATTGATTCGTTCTTGTCATTGATCTGTGTTTTCCGTACTGTAAAAATCAGATGGAATGAAGCTCTACATGTCGGATAATAAGGTCATCTTGACAGAAGGATTTGATGGGGTCGTGCCAGTTGAGTACTTTGAAAAGATAGAATCATGGCCAGGTAGAAATCCTATAGCTTTTTAAACTGAGAGTTGTTGTATGACCCATGGGATGGTCTCTATTTACTGTGATTAGATTTTGGAAATTTATAATTTTTATCCCATTTCGAATTTTCAATATAAAAATTGACCAACAGTCAAAAAAAAAATTAACATTTTAGGACTAAATTACATTCTTTTCAAATTACAATTTCACTAAATTTAAGATATTGGATGTCAAAGTGTGGATTCCAATTTAACCACCATCTTATATAGTGGGTGCCCGTATCAAATAAAGTTAAATATATTCATTTAATGTTCTCTGGCTCTCACTACACCATCAACCCTTATACCATTTAAGCATGTATACATGTTGTAAAACTAATATCAAATCATTTTGTATCCAAGGGGCGTGATTTGGTGATGTAGGGTTTATGATCTTATTTTGAGGTTCTACGTTCGAATCTAGAAAATATGTTTCTTGTAAGAACCTGGGATAGTCGGAAGTTTTACCTATTCCACTTAAACCTGGAATGGGTGATTTGGCGGCGGGATTTTCAACGATTCTAAAAATAAAAAAAAAAATCATTTGACCAAATGTGTGTTTTTACGTGCAAATATTCTCGCATTTTCTCGCAACAGGTATTGGACAATCTTAGAATCGTATTGATTGTTTCAGATAAAAGACTAACTTGGATATATGTACATGTTTCATCATACATAATATTAAGTTATGATTTAGACTTCAACAACGAATCAAACCCAATTATTTACCCACAAATAATGTGAATCTTAAGATTTAAACTTAGGCTCTCAAATCTCAATAATTAAACTTGAACATCGTGATTTTAATTTTAATAAAAGTTTGATCACCGAGTGCTCGGGGTCATTGTGGTGGAATGAAATGATTCATATATTATCTGTTGTTTAATTTTTAATATTAAGTTCACTTTGACCCTCAAAGGACATGACTTAGTGGTGTACGGTTCATGATCTCACTTTAAAGTCATGAGTTCGAATTCAGAGAATACGTTTATTATAAGAATCTGAGACAGTTAGGGATTTTATCCACTCCATTTAAGTCCAAAAAGAATAATTTATCGGCTAGGTTTTCAACGATTCAAAAAAAAAAAAAAAGTAAAAAAGATAATAAATTCAGTTTGGCAAACATTTGAGACTGAAAGAACTCGGGGAGTGGAGTCAAGGAAACTCGTTTTTGGAGCCTAAAGATTTTCCAATTCTCTGTGTAATTTCCATACATAATTTGTATCATCACAGCCAACTACATTGCTATTAGCAGGAAAATGAGCATGCAATTAAACTCTTTCACAAAACATTGCAATTTTCAATATTTGACATGTAACTTAAATCATTAAATATGTAAATTTTATTAATAAACATGCAATTAATTTCATGTTCTAAAAAATTTCATATTTATTGATACAATTTATATGTTTAATGATTTAAATTACACATTTATTAATAAAAATTATATATTTGACCCAAAAATATCAAATACCGTTAAATATTATAGATGTCCTCTCAAAAATTATATTTTGTGCCCACCATTGATCACACATCACATGATGACTTATTAAATCGTGGGAATTCAATTGATTTGTGTAAATGGGTAATAAAAAAATAGTTTGTAAGTTTTATATTTTGATTTAATATTTAGAGTGTCACAAGCCAGTATTAGTTAGTAATATGGGAAATAAAAGAGTAAAAACATTAGGGATTGTTTGTGGGTATCATGTTACCTTCTTAAGAATGATTTTTTTTTTTTTTGTGTCAAAAGCACTCCCCAAACAGATTCAAAGACTGACATTAGCATAATTCCTGCTCCTCTTATTATTCATATATTTAATCTAGGGGGTCCACAAAAGTGGGGTCAGGTCAGTTTTTTTTATTAATTTTTTATTTTTATGAGATTTGATCAAGTTGAGTCGAACCGGTTGTGAAATTGGAATCCGAAATTTGAGAGGTGAAATCTGATTGGATCGGCTTGATCAAAAATATAATTTTTTTTAAGTGAATTAATTATTTGAAATATAAATATTAGTTATTTTATGTCTCGAAAATTATCACATATATAAATTTAAGACAAAAAAATAATAAATTTTTTAAAAAAATAATAAAAATATATATAATTTTGTGTCGGGTCAGATTTTAATATCAAACTCGTGACCTAATATTAAAAACATTCAAAAACATGTACTCAAGCACATAAATGGAATTGTATTTACAAGCGAGTGAGATTGTACAAGAAAAGACTTGGGAATTTCAACTTGTTAACTAGCTCAGCATTCGCAAGATATTTCTCATCGTGAATCACACTCACCATCGGCAAATCCCAGGCATCTCTGTTCTGCTTACCTCTACTTCAAAGTCTTCTGAATGTAGAAGTTCTCTGCATACCTCTACTCGACTCCTAAGGCATTTTCGACCTCCCTCTACTCCACTTTGGTAAGCATTTTCGTTTATTACTTATTAATCTATAAGATTCTCAAGTTTTTAGGTTTTGAAACCCTAGAATTAGATTTGTTAGATTCGATCATT
Organism: Zanthoxylum bungeanum; assembly: GCA_019454045.1. Classification (NCBI taxonomy): domain Eukaryota; kingdom Viridiplantae; phylum Streptophyta; class Magnoliopsida; order Sapindales; family Rutaceae; genus Zanthoxylum; species Zanthoxylum bungeanum. The sequence goes on along the minus strand of SKCR01023474.1, from coordinate 92,201 downwards.
TTAGGTTGTTTTTGGTAAAAATTTCTTTCTCAAAATCACTCTAGGACGTGTTTAGAATCTATATCCACCACTTTTTTTGGAAAACCCCAAAACTTTACTCATTTTGCATAAAACCCCCAAAATTTTGCACTTTTTGTAAAATGGACCATGAGCTTAATCCTGACCAGTACTTTACAAATGATAGTCAAAAGAGGATATACAACGAATTTATTAAAAAGAAAGTGCTTTCCAAACATTATTTTTGTAATCCTGAGGATTTTGCCGATTTTCCCTGTCACTCCATTCTCCAACGTCACGGACTTACTTACCTTTGTCAAATGAGTGATCCTATCTTTCCGAACCTTGTTAAGGTATTCTACACCAATATGGAATTTCCCACTAGTACTAATGGAGCCTTTAGAACAACAGTTAACGGAACTCAAATCACCGTCACTCCCAATTCTATCAACCGTCTCCTCCATACTTCAAACACCCGACCTGTTCGTGCATCCTGCATTAGAGCTTTCTGTCAACTCAAGTGCATAACTGAAGCCCGGGTTATGGAATTTATGAAGAGAGACGCACTCGTGCCTCATCTGAATTCGAATTTTGATGTGCTTAGAAAGGTTGACTTAAGGTTTGATATGCAAATTTTCACTGAAATCATTCAACGCATTGTCCTACCTAGGAAAGGCCGTTTTGATATCGTTAACTTTTTAGATATCTGGGTCATAGGATCCCTCGGGTTAGAGGTTCCCCTAGACATTGGGTTTCTGATTTGTCAAAATATGAAAACTGCCCGTTCTCATCGTCAACGGAGTCTTCCGTACGGTTCTCTGATCTCCCAACTTCTCCAAAAATATCATGTTGCAATCAGACCTGATGAGCCTACATTCCTTGTCACTCCACACAAAAAAATTACTTTAGCCACCTTTCATGCTAAACAGTGGGAGAAAGTCAACGGTGTTTGGACTATTAAGGCCAAGAACAAAGCTCCTGAAACTTCCAGCTCCAAGAGATCAAGAACAATCAGTGTCGCTGATTCCAACGAGGAAGCCAACATTGCAGCAGTTGAGACAACAGGACCATCAAATTCTAGATCATCTGAGGATGAGCAATACAACCTGGTTATGGCTAGACTTGATTCTATCGCCGACAGTCTAGGCACTCTCACCACCAATTTCACCACCTTCAGTACTCGAGTAGACCAACAACTCACTTCTCAGCAGCAGACTCTTGCGGAGCAACTACGACGTCTAGACTCCATGGAGAAGAAGTTCGATTCCCTTACTGGAGATCTATAGATTATCGCTATGGCCTACATGATTTTTTTTTTACATTTTTTGGATATTTTGGATGTATTTTGAACATTTATGTGGTTGTTCATGTTTTTACTACGTATGACTTATTTTGAATGAAATGATTATTTTCTTAAATTGCGTCCATTGGTGTTCTCTGAGTATTTTTTAATGACATGGCATGGTATGTATCTACATTAATATCTCATTACGCTTAATTTTTGTTTCTCCAACCTTTTTGATAATGTCAAAGGGGGAGAAATCATACCAATGAGATTAAAACTTGTGTTATCCTCGCCATTTTATTCAGGGAGACTAATTTTGTATTAATGTGTTTGTAAAAGGGAAGATTGTTAGCGACATACTTTCAAGTTATAAAGGGTGTCATTCGATATAGGGGAAATATAAGAGTAAAAACATTATGGATTTACATGGCTGTTTTTTTTTCCTTTTTTTATTGAATTAACATGGCTGTTTGTTTGTGTGTATTATATCGTCCTAATTGTGCTGCAATCGTGTGAGGATTCTGGGAGCAATTTTTTCAGGGTCATTATTTTGTAATTTTCCAATGATTTGTACGTAATCTAAATGGCGAATTTTGGGATGCTCATGTTTCATTCCCCAAGATATGTGGATGCAGGATAAAAGGTGGATGTGATACTTTTTCTCCTGAACCGAATCAAATTGTTTAGTTCTATGTTAAACCGATTTAGTTACGATTCCATTTTTTTTAACTGTAGAACTGGAACTGAACCGAACTTTAAGATTACGGTTCCAAATTATGTGAAACCATAATCGAACCGTTTGAGGTTCGGTTTGGTTCTGATTTTGAAATTAAAACCGGATAAAATTATAATCTTAATGTTCCATCCAATACGATTTTGATTCTGTGGCCGGATCTACCTATCCTTCTATAATACAACAATATGCCCAGAAGAAGAATAAACGTCAATTGCTGTCATAAATCATGCAATCTCAATTAGCCAGAGTAATAATTGCACATAAAGCAGAGAAAAAATATGAAGAAAATAGAATCCCATTGAGAAACAGTTCAAATGCATCCAACATCAAAAATTATATTTCAGTATGACCTTTGTGCCCACCATTGATCACACATTAGATTTTTTTTTTTTTTTAAATGAGATTTGATGAAGTTGAGTCAGGCAACTCGAATCCGAAATTTGAAAGGTGAAATCCAATTGGATCGGCTCGATAAAAAATATAATTTTTTTTAAAGTGAATTAATTATTTGAAATATAAATATTAGTTATTTTATTTCTCGAAATTTATCATATATATATATATATTATTTAAAAAAATTATAAAATATTTAAAAAAATTATAAAATATTTAAAAAATTATAAATTTTTTAAAAAAATAATAAAAATAAATATAATTTTATGTCGGGTCAGATTTTAATATTAACCGAACCCGCAAATTTTAGACACCTAATTTAACCATTACTAATAAAAACATTCAAAAACATGTACTTAAGCACATAAATGGAATCGTATTTACAAGCGAGTGAGATGTACAAGTAAGGACTTGGGACTTTCAACTTGTTAAGTAGCTCAGCATTCGGCAAATGTATCAAAGAAGGATTTGCAGAGTGATCGATGGCTGCATTTGCAAAGATATTTCTCATCGTGAATCACACTCACCATCGGCAAATCCCAGGCATCTCTGTTCTGCTTCCCTCAACTTCCTTTACTTCTGAATGTTGAAGTTCTCTGCATTTTCGACGTCCCTCTACTCCACTTTGGTAAGCATTTTCGTTTATTACTTATTAATCTATAAGATTCTCAAGTTTTTAGGTTTTGAAACCCTAGAATTAGATTTGTTAGATTCGATCATTTTAGGTTGTTTTTGGTAAAAATTTCTTTCTCAAAATCACTCTAGAACGTGTTTAGAACCTATATCCACCACTTCTTTGGGTTGTTTCCGTCGTTTTTGAAAAACCCCAAAACTTTACTCATTTTGCACAAAACCCTCAAAATTTCGCACTTTTTGTAAAATGGACCATGAGCTTAATCCTGACCAGTACTTTACAAATGATAGTCAAAAGAGGATATACAACGAATTTATTAAAAAGAAAGTGCTTTCCAAACATTATTTTTGTAATCCTGAGGATTTTGCCGATTTTCCCTGTCACTCTATTCTCCAACGTCAAGAACTTACTTACCTTTGTCAAATGAGTGATCCTATCTTTCCCAACCTTGTTAAGGTATTCTACACCAATATGGAATTTCCCATCAGTACTAATGGAGTCTTTAGGACAATCGTTAACGGAACTCACATCATCGTCACTCCCGATTCTATTAACCGTCTCCTCCATATTTCAAACACCCGACCTGTTCGTGCATCCTGCGTTAGAGCTTTCCGTCAACTCGAGTGCATAACTGGAGCCCGAGTTATGGAATTTATACAGAGAGACGCACTCGTTCCTCATCTGTATCCGAATGTTCGTCTGCTTAAAAAGGTTGACTTAGGGTTTGATATGCAAGTTTTCACTGAAATCATTCAATGTATTGTCCTACCTAGGAAAGGCCATATTGATATCGTTAACCTTTTAGATATCTGGGTCATGGGATCCCTCGGGCTAGATGTTCCCTTAGACATTGGGTTTCTGATTTGTCAATATATGCAAACTGCCCGTTCTCATCCCCAGCAGAGTCTTCCTTACGGCTCTCTGATCTCCCAACTTCTCCAAAAATATCATGTTGCAATCAGACCTGATGAGCCTACATTCCTTGTCACTCCACACCAAAAAATTACTTTAGCCACCTTTCACGCTAAACAGTGGGAGAAAGTCAATGGTGTTTGGGCTATGAAGGACAAGAACAAAGCTCCCGAAGCTTCCAGCCCCAAGAGACCAAGAATGATCAGTGTCGTTGATTCCGACGAGGAAGCCAACATTGCAGCTGCTGAGACAGCAGGACCATCAAATTATAGATCATCTGCGGACGAACAGCACAATTTGGTTATGGCTAGACTTGATTCTATCGCCGACAGTCTAGGTACTCTCACCACCAATTTCACCAACTTCAGTACTCGAGTAGACCAACAACTCACTTCTCAGCAGCATACTCTTGCAGAGCAACAACGACGTCTATACTCCATGGAGAAGAAGATTGATTCCCTTACTGGAGATCTATAGATTATCGCTATGGCCTACATATATATATATATATATTTTTTTTTTACATATTTTGGATGTATTTTGAACATTTATGTTGTTGTTCATGTTTTTACTACTTATGACTCATTTTGAATGAAATGATTATTTCCTTAAATTGCATCCATGGGTGTTCTATGAGTATTTTTTATATTATATGGCATAGTATGTATCTACATTAATATCTCATTACGCTTAATTTTTGTTTCTCCAATCTTTTTAATCTTTTTGATAATATCAAAGGAGGAGAAATCATACTAATGAGATTAAAACTTGTGTTATTCTCACCATTTTATTAAGGGGGTAATTTTATATTAATGTGTTTGTTTAAGTGTTATAGAGACATAACTACATTGGAGACACACATTGAATGAGAGCTAATATTGAGAGGGAGCAAGATCGTCAAAGATTTGGACTCTCAAATCTTTACAAGTTGTAAAGGTTGTTATCATAAAAAAAAAAAGAGATTGTTAGCGACATATTTTCAAGCTGTAAAGGGTGCCATTCGGTATAGTCCCTAAACCTATTTAGGGTTAGGCATTTCCAAATTGGTATTTCACTATGACCTTTATGCCCACCATTGATCACACATCACATCATAACTTGTAAAATCGTGGGAATTCAATTGATATGTGTAAATGGTTAATAAATAGTGGTTTGTAAGTTTTATATTTTGATTTCATATTTGGGGGAAGCCGGTATTAGTTAGTAATATGGGAAATGTAAGAGTAAAAACATTATGGATTTACATGGCTGTTTGTGTTTGTGTGTATTATGTTGTCCTAATTGTTATGCAATCGTGTGAGGATTCTGGGAGCAATTTTTTCATGGTCATTATTTTGTAATTTCCCAATGATTTGTACATAATCTAAATGGCAAATTTCGGGATGCTCATGTTTCATTCTCCAAGATATGTGGATGCAGGATAAAAGGTGGATATGATACTTTTTCTAAATGAAGGAAACGTCTGTTTTTTGAGCTATTGAGTCGTAGTGAAACAAACCATTATGGATATTTATGATTACCCCCTTAAGAATGGTATTTTTGTGTCAAAACTAGACTTGATCACAGTTCGGTTCGATTCCAGAACCGAATCAAATTGTTTAGTTCTATGTTAAACTGATTTGGTTACGATTCCAATTTTTTTAACTGTAGAACTGGATCGAACCAGAAAAATCATTTCGAACCGGAATAAGTGACCGGATCTAACAAAACATAGCCAAAAAACTTCCAAACAGATTCAAAGACGACATTAGCATAGTTCCTGCTCCTCTCATTATTCATATATTTAACCATCACTATTAAAAACATTCAAAAACATGTACGTGTTTACTCCAAAGCTGAAATCGGCAAGCGAAACTACAGAAGGGCTTTTGGTGTATATACAGAAATGGAATTGTATTTACAAGAATGTGACATGTACACGAAAAGACTTGGGGCTTTCAACTTGCTAACTAGCTCAGCATTCAGGCATGTTCCAAGAGTATCAAAGAAGGATCTGCAAAGTGATCGATGACTGACTGCATTTGCAAGATATTTCTCATCCTGAATCACATTCACCATCGGCAAATCCCAGGCATCTCTGTTCTGCTTAAAGCAAGTATTTCATCGTACTTTGAACCATATACGAAACCCCACAACTGCAATATACGAGGAACATTGTCGACACACTTAGTTTTGAGATCTTATGACCCCAATTCATAGATGCATCCCAACCTTGAGAGTTGGTTAGGCACACAAGTGATATTAGTTATATACTTGTGTGATTGTGATTGCGTGTGTGAAAGAGTGAGAGCGAGCGAGAAAAAACTGGTGATAGTAGTAGAAGTTCTCTGCATACCTCAACTTCCTTTACTTCGAAGTCTTCTGAATGTGCAAGACACGGGTTTCCATATGTTTCTGAGACTGAACTTGATCCATTCAACCTTAAATACAAGTCAAAGGTCTTAGAAACAATATGATAATTTGAGTTTGGAAATGGAGATTTTATTTGATGTCATGCAAAAAGAAAGAAACTGAAACTAAATTTTACAAAACTGAATAAGAAGAAACTCACAGATCACCATCCAAATACAATGCAAAGTGACCACCCCCACCAATTGCTATAAAGTCAGTGGAGCACAAAGTGAAATAGCGATTTGCACCTACTCAAAATACTTTAGTTAGTTCCCCATAGTTACTTCAGAAGAAAAATATTTTGATCCAAGTAAGTATAGTTAAATTGTCATGTTTAAAAGTTAATGATGATATAATTTGTAATGCTATTAGAAAAATGATAAACATACAAAAGAGTGATAAAAAATAATCACAAAGTACCCATATTATGCATTAAAATAGTTTTTTAACAGCATAGTACGTGTACTTTATGATTAGTTTTTGTCACCCCTTTATATGACTAATGCTATTATAAAGTAACTCACATGCTATCATTTTTCCATCTGCATTATTCCCGCAACAACATCCAGGTTTTAACAGGTTTCAAAATAACACACCATTGTGTAATAAGTGCGATCATACTATTGCAAAAACCACAATTTTTTGCTCTATTATCGATGGAAAGAAATACTAATCTCTTGCAGGTAAAGCAATCAAGTCTCATCATTCCAGAGAGAGAATTACCTGTTGGACGGAATATAACAGGCTGGCCAGAAGTATTTGTGAAAACAAATGTACTGTTTGTTCCCTGTTGAAAGTTAAATGTTAAGGCCACAGATAAGAGTAAATACTCGCTGAATCAGCACAATCAAACTATGAATGTAAGCCCACCTGGTATTTTCTCCTGTTAGTTTGTTTTAGGGGTGCCTCAACCAATCCCCCAAATACTGCACCTTTGCGGTCTCCAACAACCTGAAAGAACATTAATACTATAAGACAAGTAGAGCCTTTCCATCCCAAACTGTATACAAACAGATATATAAAGGATGGCTCAGTGCATGAGGCTTCCCACAAACAGATATATAATGCTAAAAAAGCCGCATGTTAATTTTGCATGGAACAATACTCATTATTTATGCTACTGCTAATCTGTTGCCTTGCAAATACAAAAATTGAAGAATGAGAAACATGATTTTGCAAATTGGAGGAGTGTAACACATAATTTGGTTTTTAATTTTTGGGTTAAACGACAAAAGAATCAAACCCCACAATACCCAACAATTAAGCCCAGGACAGAGTCTCATGAGAGTGGTGAGCCACATAGCCACTTGAATGCAAGTCATCACACGTGATTGTTTAAATATGCTGTGGAAATAATTCAGCCATGGAAAAGCATAGTAGACTCCTACTTCTCATGGATATGTAATTCACATGGCTGACAGTTGCAAGCCACTAACCTACTTAACTAAAAAAATGTAGCACGGCTCATGTTAATCTAGATTTGGTTGGAGCACATAAAACTCTAGAGAATGAACCAGTTTTCAAGTTACAGTAACTTCTCCACTCAATTGCAGCATTCTAGGGCAAAAAGAAGATTATGATATCATGCAGTATCACATTGAAGCTAACGATACTCACGATTCAATATAGGCAAAAAAAAAAATATATATATATATGATATGGAAGCCACGGCATAGTAAAGTATCTGGACTGAGGCTTGAAGAAATCATGTATGATTTTGAAAGAAAAATTTTACATGCACAGGGAAAAAGGGTATAGTAATAGCAGAACTCTTTTGAATTATACAGAGACTTTTTTTTTTTTTTTTGGAGAATTACAATAATTATACAGAGACTATTTGCACAAGCAGGCAATTTGCAAATTCAATAAGGGACAAGTCTAAGAGGCAGGAACTTAGGCAGAATTGATGAACTACGATCAAAGTTCTAAATTTACATAGGCATCCATAATACATAATTAACTATTACCAGCAAACTCGGGCCAGGCCAAAGCATGCTTCTTCTATACAATGTCGAAAGAGATATGCCGTGCCTCCATGTACTGCAAAAGAGATGTTGTTAACATCATTTAATTGCAGCAACACAGAGAATGATTAATGATATAAAGACCAAAATTTTCAATTCTACAAATAAAATACAATTTTATTCACCTGTAGAGTAACAGCCATTTCCTCCCTTGAACAAGTCCAGGAAGTGAGGCATAAAGGGAACTTCTTGTTTTCTCAGTAAGAAGCAATGAAGGTTCAGAAATGTCCGGAAGTTCAACTGAAGCTGCAGGTTCTTTTACATTTTGCATATGACTCATCTCAAGCCCATCAAATTCAGAATCATTATCATCTCCAGTTTTCATGTCAGAAACGACCTTGCCATCCTGGTTTCGATAGCCACTGAGTCTAGCAGCACGGTAAAGAGCTTTAAGAGAATTTTTACCCCTAGACAATAAGCTTTTCCTTACACCATTGTCTTTCATTACAGGTTTAGACGGCGCATCACTAGTTTCTTCTTGGCAACCGATTTGCTCATCTGAGCTCAAATTACCTCCAGATTCTGAAGATGATAACAGAGAATAGAGGAATGCAGCAAAGGAAGATGTATCTGGTCCGTCCACTACGTCCCCCCCATCCTCTTCAGTAATTGGCTCAAGCTGACCTTTTTTAGACTCACTCTCATTATCCTAAGAAAACCAAAACTTATATTTCATCACAACCCATAAAATAAAAATAAAAATAAAAATAAAATGTCATATTAAATTATGAGTGTAATCTACAAACTACAAAGCACTCTAAAAAAAACATTACAAACAAACCCATGAAAATCAAAACCCATATATATCAACTACCCATCAACAAATTATAACCAGAATTTCAACTTATCATCATAAGCTAAAAACTTTCAAAACAAAATCGAAATTTCAACCAATTACAACCAAGAGAAACAATAAAAAATCAAATCTTTTTAAACTATTCTAATTAAAAAATAAGTAAATAAATAAAGGGGAGATATGTAAAGAGACTTACATGGGGTTGGAGAGGAGGGTTGGAGGGTTTATCAGAAATAGGGTTGAGCAAAACAGTGGTGAGATCAGATACAAAGTGAAAAGCTTTGCTCCTCAAAGACTTTTGCTTTCCCATTTTTATGGCTTTTATTTGATTAAATGGGATGTACTTTTATCATGAGTAGTGTCATAAGTGTGAGATGATTCTATATTCCATTAGCTCTCACTTTTTTTTGCCTCATCATTCTTTTCTTATTGCTATAGAAGATATTGAATTGAGGCACTAAACTAATAAAGTGCAGTTTTGATTAGAATGGATTTGGCAACCTTTTCAATCAATCTTTTGTTGGGTGGGCAAGCAAAGAGAGAAAGGAGAAAAGGGTATTGATCAAAAAAAAAAGCTTTGAAGTTACTCTTGTTGCTAACAACTTGATGCTCCTGAGCTGAGACTCGGTCTGGATGACTCAAAGCTTACTCGATTGAGTCATTTTTTAAAAAATAAAAATCAGCTCATAGAAAGTTCTATCAATCTGGACTCTATGGCCCAATGGACAAGGCGCTGGTCTACGAAAACAGAGATTTTGAGTTTCAATTCCAGTGGAGTCGACAATGCATATATTTGTTTTTGTTTTTTTTTTTTTTTTTGTGTATTTATTATAATTTTTGGTGCTTAAAAATAATATTTCTACTTTATTATTTTTTTTAATCTCAAAATAATTGATAATTCAAATTAGGATGGATCCATAATTGAAATTCTAGGATAGAGTCGCAAAAGAAAATTTCAAAATATCTATTAGGATTCAAGATTTAATATCATATGATGTTGACGGTGGATTTTAGTCTCAGGGTAATACAGGAATATCACCTTCGAGGGAATCCTCCTCCAACTGTGAATTTGTTTGGTTATGCGGGAAACCAAAAGCAACTTAGCGGAAAACAAGGAAATACGCCAATCAGACAAGGTGATTTAACGTGGTTCGGTGGATTTTGAGATCCGACCTACGTCCACGGACAAGAACAGGGTGGTACTCTTTTTATTACTCAAATACACTCCTCGTGTCTCTTCTTTGCTTTTACAAATCGGAGCTTTATGATTCTAATTCCTCACTCTTGTGATGATTTTCGGATGTCTTTTACACATGCTCTACCCTCCTATTTATAATAATACAGAAATCAGACTCCTATTTGCATAAGAAATCCTATTTGGACTCAATCTTCTCTTCTTGTAGGGTTTCCTGATCCGGTACTGCCTTCTTCTTCCGTACTCCCTTTTGGATTCTGACTCCTTCTCCTTGCGAGAGTAGGATATCTTTCTTATCTTATCCATAAGAATGGGGTGCTGTTTGAACATGGCCCGTCGTCTGGTCGGTATTAATGAGGTCGGCCATGACAATCTTTTATGCTGAGAGTGTTCCTGCCGACCTCTATAGTGCTCGGTCATCTGAACCAAAGTGGTCGGTCTTCACATGTTGTGGTCGGGTCGGCTACATGATCTCAACCAGATAGAGGATTTACCCTTTTGTCCTTGTCGTATTGTTTTAAATGTTGTAGCGCCTGAAAACACCATCAACATCTGTCCCCTAGTTCTCGGTTCCAACGAGTATGTGAGTTGGTACCGGGAACTATATGAAGAGGGTGTGCTGATTGTCTTCGCTGGTGGTCGTCCTGGAATACAAAAAAGAATTTTCTTGCCGTTTCAATCATCTTTCCTCGAGACGCACAACCGTCATGTCTTCTTAAATGCCCATCAAATCAACTTTAGGGTTTCTCCTAATTTTCGACACTTGTCAAACATCCGCTGTGTTCCCGCCAAAACCGACGGCGATGTGCGTCCTGTGGACGCTGGTTTTCGCCCGAGGTCTACAATCGAGATTTCATGAGGATGAGGCACTAGCGATCCTGCAGAACAAAGATGAAGAGTGAGCGGGAGTACTGCCCACCGGTGTGGTGGGTGCCGGGGGCACTCCGACGCCCAAGTCAGTTAGGGAAGACGAGCTGTAAGTAATGGAATAGCAAGGCTATAGACTACCTTGATCCCCATGTGATGCCGTGAGGGCGGTAGGATGGTGATTATATGAATTCTGGAGAGCCCCCCTTCTCCTCCGTGGGGCCTTCTTTCTTATATACCTATATGAGGGTGTGCACTTGATTACTCGTCTGTTGAGTCTTGGTAACGGCCGACTTTATGAGGGATATTCACTGCATTTGCCCGTTGTAGGCTGGAAACTGTCGAATTTATGTATGGTGTTTATGAACTTAGGAGTTACGTGGGCCGGCCTCTGGATAGTCCTTCGGTTATGGGTGTTGGTGTTCATCGGGCCTGGGCCGACATTATGTCTGTGGGGTTTGATTAGGAGGCTTCAGGGGTGCGTCCAGTATTGGGTCTGAAGTAAAATGACGAAACTACCCCTGGACCAAATTTGGCCCAAACAGTTTGTCCCCTACTCTCTAAGTCAAGAGTCATTGGCTTGGAGAGTACTTGACGCATGTGTCACCTGGGACGAGGCCATATTATGTAGCTGTGCGTTGATGCTGCCTATTGACTGAATCAAACGAATGTAAAGTTATGAGCATGACTCTACATGAGCCATTGGGGAAGTACCCAACCGATTGAACCAGATGAAGGTCAAGATATAAGTCATACGACATGTGTATCCCATGTGTACAACTTGACTCGACATTAGTCCATGAGGGATGTCTCTGGTCGACTGGACTTGATAAGTCCACGAAGGTATAATTCATACAACATGCGTAATCCATGTCTACAACTTGACTCGACATGAGTCTATGGGGGATGTCCCCGGTCGACTGGACTTGATGAGTCCAGGAAGATATAAATCATACAACATGTGCAATCCATGTCTACAACTCGACTCGACATGAGTCCATGAGGGATGTCTCTGATCGACTGGACTTGATGAGTCCACGAAGGTATAATTCATACAACATGCGTAATCCATGTCTACAACTTGACTCGACATGAGTCAATGGGGGATGTCCCCGGTCGACTGGACTTGATGAGTCCAGGAAGATATAAGTCATACAACATGTACAATCCATGTCTACAACTTGACTCGACATGAGTCAATGGGGGATGTCCCCAGTCGACTGACTTGATGAGTCCAGGAAGATATAAGTCATACAACATGTGCAATCCATGTCTACAACTTGACTCGACATGAGTCTATGGGGGATGTCCCCGGTCGACTGGACTTGATGAGTCCAGGAAGATATAAGTCATACAACATGTGCAATCCATGTCTACAACTTGACTCGACGTGAGTCAATGGGGGATGTCCCCAGTCGACTGAACTTGATGAGTCCAGGAAGATATAAGTCATACAACATGTGCAATCCATGTCTACAACTTGACTCGACATGAGTCTATGGGGGATGTCCCCGGTCGACTGGACTTGATGAGTCCAGGAAGATATAAGTCATACAACATGTGCAATCCATGTCTACAACTTGACTCGACGTGAGTCAATGAGGGATGTCCCCTGTCGACTGAACTTGATGAAGGTTCAAGATAGTCTTTACTCTATTAGACCAGATGAAGGTCTATGAGAATCTTTACTCTATATAGACCTGATAAATGTCCAAGAGTATTTATTTCTCATACTACTAGAGCTGAAAAAGGTCCATGAGAGCACAGTGGAATGAACTTGATGAATATCTATGAGAAACTTCATACTACAAGACTTGATGAAGGTCATAAGTCTATTGTTGGATGGGCATGTCGTGTGGACTTGATGAATGTCTATCAAGGTTATCACTCTACACTCTACTAGGCCTGACGAGTATACTAGAGATTCTTTTCTCTACTGGAAAATGTGTTTCTAGACATGATGAAGTTCCATGTGGGTATTTCCTCCTTATTCTACAAGATCATATATGTAGTATGAATGAGATATAGGTCAATGAAGGTCTTTATTCCTCATTCTACAAGGACCATATATGTAGTATGAATGAGATATAGGTCAATGAGGGTCTTTATTCCTCATTCTACAAGGACCATATATGTAGTATGAATGAGATATAGGTCAATGAGGGTCTTTATTCCTCTAGACCTGTTGTAGGTCTACGAGGTGTGTGGGGTTTTTATTTATTTATTTATTTTATTTTAAAAGCACTTATAGTATCATCTCACATGGACCCATTCGACATACATGAGATGATAATACATATTGTTCATTCGATCCCCAAACAACAAGCTGGATGGCCATCAACCCATGGTACACGAAAAACTTTCCATCTCATTCTCATACGACACGAAAGGTCTAATCATCCAATCTTTATCAGATCTTAAGTTGTTTGGAATAAGGGAGGAATCCCATTCGACGATCATTTGTGTTATGTCGAATGGGACAGTAGCATTGTTGGAGGGTGTGGTTTCTTTGGTTTTACTTGTCTTCGGCCTGTAGGATTCGAAACGTATATAGGATTTTACATGAGTGGGCCGTCTCTTATGATGAGCCTAGTATGTGCTCAGGAAGTCAAGTAAGTGACTCTTTATTATGACATAGGCATTGGGTCTGTTGGCACTCGTGGCATTTGGTCGTATGTTGATGGATGTTAGTTGGCTGGGAGATGTATCAGTAGCATTGGCTGTCCTCAGATGGCCTCTCTGTAGTCGTATTACTGGGCCTCAATCTGCCAGTTCGAGGACTTCTGTCTATATCCGAATATGAACTACAAGGAGACGAATACTGATTGATCTCGTAAGGGTATAGTGGCTCTATCTGGCGGATTATATATAGATCTTGTTTCATCGGCTGTTTGGAATTGGAGACTCCTCTCCTGTTTGTGTCTCATTTAAATCAACGACACCATTTTGTAAAAGGAAAGCCCCAACATGTATTCTCCACACGTTCTCCATGAATGCCGCATTCTCGGTTCTCGTCGAATCCCAGTAAGCCTAGGGTGATGGTCGAGTATATAGAAGAGTGTTGTGCAGAGAATGCCATTACTATTTCTTTTTTTTTCTTTTTTTTTTACAGCAAGCCCATGAAGCAAGCCCAAAGCAAAAAAGAAAATAAGAGGTGGAACCACAGCCCATGTTGCATGAATGAAGAATACATGAACCCTACAGCCCACACTGCTTGGGAAGCTACCTTCCAAGTGAGATGCATGAGCAAGCAAAGTCTACCTACTTGCCACCACCAGCAATCCACATACACGTTGCCAATACGACCAAGGCATCTGTGAATACACCACAAAGTGTCGTGTCAATAGCCCCGCCTTCGCTTGTGAACAGAGATTTCTTCATGTCTGTGCTATGCCGACAAGCTCCATCTGCTGCATCTTCTATTCATTGCCTTATGATTTGGTGATGGAAGACCCGACTTTTGTTGTCTATGCATGGTGGAAGACATAAAGTTGAGTGGCTGTAAAGAGAATTGACAAGAGTGAAGGTTTTCCTGAGAGACACGATCAATATTGGTACGACGATGATGGTGTGCGTTGTTGGGCACTTGAAGTTCGAGATGATATTGAGGATGTTGTAGGTTCCCTCAAGCTCAATTTAGCCGATGAAGGAAGATGATTAAGTCCATCACCTGGCTCTTTCTAACACTGACCAAGACGATCCTGATATTGATGATGCATGCACGCATGCATAAAGAGAAAGAAGACGAAAATGCCACGTAAAAATGCTCTATACTTTCATTCAAATAAGCATGATATGCACTTAGATGTATTACTAGAGGCATGCACGTCGACTGTAAGACATTCTTTTCTCCGAATTCATATACGTCGGTTGGAGGATTTATGTTACAGAGTGAACGCATGTCGACTGGAAGTATGGACCATCTCTTTCGATATGAATGGGTGTAGCGTGGGGTTATGCCGACATACACCCAAATTGCCTACTAGTATATGTCGACGAAAGCAAGTTATTCAAATTCTGGGAAAACCTACATCATGTGAAGAGCATCTACTGTTATAGCATACTGCATATTCTCAATTGATGCAAGAAGCACGTTATTTTCTTTTTCCTATCAGACCAATTGTAGGTTGCATGAATCCCTCAATAGCAGTAGGATCGCACTTGGTGTTGACAATCTTGCCGAGGGGTTTTCATGACTTGAAGAGCTCCAGTTCCAGATACTCCCAGGGTAAATTACTGAAGTGGAGGAACTTAGACGGAGTCTGTGAGTACCGGAACTGCGGCTGATTCGAGCTCGACATCTACGGTTTCATCATTTTTTTTACTCTCACTAGATGCTTTCTCGGTAACTTTCATGTTCGGTAACAATTTGCTTCACTTGATGTCCTTGCTCCTCAAGTGTTCAGCCACGCAACCATGAACTTGTCGTTATTCCGCAACCGTCTACCCCTTTTTTTGTGAACATTCTCATTGCTTCGACAGCATTTGCGGGCCACGCATGGACCAGATTGCGTGTCACGAGGGGTCGCATAGCCCTTGCTGCAACTGTGTAAGAGGTAGGCTAAGTTTCCTTCATTCCCAAAAGCCTCTTTCTGATTCAATTCGGCAAGTATGGGGAGTAGACTGAATGAAGATCTCGGTAACTCGGCCAAATAATGTTCTCGGTTGGTATTTAATTACTGTGTGGTTCACAATCTGCTTTTTCGGATTTTGGCAGCTCGTTTGCAACGATCAATGTGGGTTTGGTTTGGTCTTCAGCTCATGTTATACTTCTTCATAAATGAGTGATGTGGGATGCTAGCTTGTAATCATGTGTGCTGATTTAATAAGGGCTGAATCTTTATTTGGGCTTGTTATTGCATGGGTCTGGTGATGGCATTATCTTGGAGTGGGTTTCTGGGTCGGTCTGCATGATGAGATTACATGGATGCTCATGATGGGCTGAATTTGAGTGGTTGGCCTCGTCCTGTATCCCTAGGTTGGAGGGCGATCTGTTTTCGATCCATGCGATTGGATCGGTTCATGGGCTGGATTCGCCCTGTCTCATGAAGGAGATGACATACATGTCATACGACTATCCATCCATTTCTTGAGATAATAATCCTTTTGTGTTGTTCGAGCTAGATGATATTCGTCATTGTCGTGTCGAGTGAGATCACTTACTTTAGTTAAAACTTCTTCCTTGTCGTGTGGAATGAAACTCCAGCCATCTAGCTAGGATTTCTTCCTTCTCACGCGAAATGAGATCTTGAACAAGAGTCAAGCCTCATATGTGGAGGCGAATGGAATCTTCAGCAAGCGACTAGCCACATATATAGTGATGTCAACTGGGACATCCTCTACAACACACTAATGTCGAGTGGGACATCCCTTACTAATTCTTTGCCAAACATGGTAATGTCTACTGAGCCATCCATAACAATTATTTAGTTGTGAATCGTAGTGTCGTCTGGGACACTCATAGCATGTCTCATTCTATAAATGGTAATACTACCTAGGACATCAATCACAAGTCTCAAGTCACATACTAATGTCGACTGGGACACTTAAAACAGTTTCCAAGTTGAAAATCGTAGTGTGGTCTAGGACACCCGTATCTTAGAATCATATTGTAATACCTACTATTAATCTCATGCCTTTAGTGATGTCGACTGCGACATTCTTATAAAGTGTAAGTCATACCTGGTATGGTTGATTGGGAAGTTGAGACGATTTACTCCAGTTGCTTCCGGGGAGTTGTATCGGAGCCTTTCATGGCTTGATTCTCTTCTTCTAGGGTGCGTAATCATTCTTGGTGTATGGCTAGCTGTGTGTTCACAAGATTTGTGCTTGCAGCTTGCTTACTGCTAGAAGCCATGAATGAATGTTTGTTTGTGAATTGTAGAATGAGAGATATACGCCTGCTATGAACCGCTAAGCCCCACGGTGGGCGCCAAATTGTGGACGCTGGTTTTCGCCCGAGGTCTACAATCGAGATTTCATGAGGATGAGGCACTAGCGATCCTGCAGAACAAAGATGAAGAGTGAGCGGGAGTACTGCCCACCGGTGTGGTGGGTGCCGGGGGCACTCCGACGCCCAAGTCAGTTAGGGAAGACGAGCTGTAAGTAATGGAATAGCAAGGCTATAGACTACCTTGATCCCCATGTGATGCCGTGAGGGCGGTAGGATGGTGATTATATGAATTCTGGAGAGCCCCCCCTTCTCCTCCGTGGGGCCTTCTTTCTTATATACCTATATGAGGGTGTGCACTTGATTACTCGTCTGTTGAGTCTTGGTAACGGCCGACTTTATGAGGGATATTCACTGCATTTGCCCGTTGTAGGCTGGAAACTGTCGAATTTATGTATGGTGTTTATGAACTTAGGAGTTACGTGGGCCGGCCTCTGGATAGTCCTTCGGTTATGGGTGTTGGTGTTCATCGGGCCTGGGCCGACATTATGTCTGTGGGGTTTGATTAGGAGGCTTCAGGGGTGCGTCCAGTATTGGGTCTGAAGTAAAATGACGAAACTACCCCTGGACCAAATTTGGCCCAAACACGTCCCAGTCATGACTATAAGAAAGCGAGGCTTTCACTGTTCCATTTTTTCGGCAATTTCTCCTTCTCTTCTGAGAGTTTTTCTGCGATTCGTTCAACTCCTGTGTTCTTGAAGCTTATCTGTGGTCTTCTTCTTTTTCGTCGCTGAGCACCTAAGGAACGGGCACCACCGCGCCGCACAACCTCCTGTTTTTGAGAAGAAAAAGTAAGTCTTCTGAGCGACTTCTCCTCTTTTGTGTGCTGTGATTCTGTTTGTTTATTTTGCTTAGGGAGAGACTTGTGGTTTTGTTGGGTCTTGCTTTAGGGCACTTTTTAGAGACTCCCTATCGATTTTAGCACGGACACTGTGGGTAGCTTCTCATAGACTGATTCTCCTCTCTTCTCTGTTTTTCTGGGTGTCAGGGATGTCCGACAATAGTTCTTCCTCCGAAAGGCCTGCCAAGATTTCAACTCCCCCTGCTGAAGAGCTCTCCTCGGGCTCAGGGGCACCTAGTGTAGAAGACCTTGACACAACCCCTACTCCTTCTGAGATCGAACAGGACTCCTACCACCAGAGGGTTCCTCGGAAGGACCCAGAGCCTGGTGAACTTGGGTCGTCGGCTCTGGATATGAATCGTCCCTCTAAGATAACCGAGGATGATCTCGCCCTTCTCCGTCAGCGGTATAATATTCCGATAGACATTGCCCTTGACGTTCCCGGCCCTATGGATCGTGCCAGCCAACCTGATGAGGGCTCGGTGGCACTCCTTCCTGTCTTCTTTGAGTGCGGGCTACGACTGCCGATTCAACCTTATTTTGCTTGGATATTGGCCGAGATGGAGATCGCCCCTGTCAGCTGAGTCTAAACAGTTGGAGGATTCTGGCCGGGTTGTATGTGGCTTGGCATCGGGCAGGACTTGGCGAACCTTCCTTTGAAGAGGTGAAGAGGCTATATCGGTTGAAGGCCAATCCCAGGTCGTACCATGGATGGTATTACCTTTCAGCTTATGACAGCTCGTCAAATGTCGTTAAGAAACTCCCTGACTCCAATAAGAACTTCAAAGATCTCTGGTTCTGGGCCACTGGGGATTGGGGGCGGACCTTGAGGTCGGATGAAGGGGAGACCTTAGTACCGGATATCTTCAGGGCGGGAGGTTAGGAGATCGTCCATTAGCTTCTTTCTTCCCCCCTTTTTTTTGTTTGGGTTCTTACCCTTCTTCTTATATTCTTTTTAGTCTGTTGGAGGGATGCTCCTAAAGTTTCCCGCCGGGTCCGGCGGCGAGTATATTGGGCTCGTCGGTATGCCGCCCACTGGAGGGAGCTGGTAAATGACGCGGCTTTTGTTGTGTTTGGCCTTATTCGGGCTGTCCCCAAGGAAATACGCCAATCAGACAAGGTGATTTAACGTGGTTCGGTGGATTTTGAGATCCGACCTACGTCCACGGACAAGAACAGGGTGGTACTTTTTTTATTACTCAAATACACTCCTCGTGTCTCTTCTTTGCTTTTACAAATCGGAGCTTTATGATTCTAATTCCTCACTTTTGTGATGATTTTCGGATGTCTTTTACACATGCTCTACCCTCCTATTTATAATAATACAGAAATCAGACTCATATTTGCATAAGAAATCCTATTTGGACTCAATCTTCTCTTCTTGTAGGGTTTCTTGATCCGGTACTGCCTTCTTCTTCCGTACTCCCTTTTGGATTCTGACTCCTTCTCCTTGCGAGAGTAGGATATTTTTCTTATCTTATCCATAAGAATGGGGTGCTGTTTGAACATGGCCCGTCGTCTGGTCGGTATTAATGAGGTCGGCCATGACAATCTTTTATGCTGAGAGTGTTCCTGCCGACCTCTATAGTGCTCGGTCATCTGAACCAAAGTGGTCGGTCTTCACATGTTGTGGTCGGGTCGGCTACATGATCTCAACCAGATAGAGGATTTACCCTTTTGTCCTTGTCGTATTGTCTTAAATGTTGTAGCGCCTGAAAACACCATCAACATGATATAAGATTTGAGTAAAAAATCATCTTCAATAAAAAATTCGGCAAAAAATTAATATGATTTTTTGTTCCTAATAAAATATCAGGTCCATTCATTGTGATTTAAATATTTAAGGCCAAATCTAAATTTGCAGGTGCCTTAGGATCAAATTATAAAATATTGATTCAATTGAAATAACTCTTAGAATAAGAGTGGCAAAAAATCTGAGTTCAATTTGACCCTCCAAGTTCGGTATGATCTTGTCAAATCTCGTTAGATTCGACGGACTTTAACCCGGCCCGATGATAATTTTTTTATAGCCCCAAATTCAGCCCGATATCTTCCGGGCCCCGGCCAGGGCCAAGCCCGGCCCGGGCCAAGCCCGGCCCTGTCTTTGAATCAAATGTGGATGAAAATTTACTGGTGTTTCACATAATATAGAACCATTAGCATCAAATATAACTATTTGCATCCTAGAATTATATTTTTTTTTAAAAAAAATATAGCTTAAAACTTCAAGTACAATGTCATAAAAAAGATTTTATTTTCTTACCGATTCAAGTGTGTATATATATATATATATATTTTTTTTTTAAATCGTTGGAAATTCCTATTATCAAACCACTATTTCCGTATTAAGCGGAGTATGTAAAATCCCTGAATGACGCACTCTTTAGATTCGAACATAAGACTTAAGATGAGATTCTAAACCTTACACCACTAAATCTTATGAGATAGGGGATAATTATCTTTTTAAAAGTTCTAAAGTCCCCTACAAAATGTTTGTGTAATCTAGTGTAAGGTAAAAATAGAAGCCACAAAGAGATTAGGGGATTATTTTCTTAAATTTAAAGTACAATCGAGAAATTAAATTATTGTAAAATTTAATTTAGATCTCGTATTTATAATGTAATTGCTTATAAATTAGGTTGTTAAAATTATAGTTAAAGTTTTTAGATTTCCCAAAATAATAATAATAATAATTTATGTAGGGAGAAAAAGAAGGGATTAAATGAGTATAAAAATATAATTAAAATTATATAGTTTTGATTATATTTTCTAAAAAAAAAAAAAAAAAACTCAAAAAAAAAAAAATTGATGTTATTTTTATAGTGTTTAGTCCTTGCTTTGAATGTCTCAAAAATCTCAGGTACCTAAATGTTGTTTGGTAAAGGAGGAAATTGTAAAACATGTCTATCACGTTTTGCAATTTGGTTTTTTTTACAATAATTGCATGAAGGTCCCGCATGACATATCATTATCATAATGATATAAAAAAAATATTTTATAATATTTTACTATTATTTTTTTTAAAAAAAATAAAATATTGAGTAAAATATAAAATTATTTTTATTCTCTTATTTTCTCATATTCAGATTCACATGATAGACTAAATAAATATATTTGAAAATTATTCGGTGTCC
This sequence comes from Zanthoxylum bungeanum, assembly GCA_019454045.1. NCBI lineage: Eukaryota > Viridiplantae > Streptophyta > Magnoliopsida > Sapindales > Rutaceae > Zanthoxylum > Zanthoxylum bungeanum. The sequence continues at coordinate 71,046 of SKCR01023474.1, read as the reverse complement.
TTAATAACATTTTATCATATACTTACACTAACTAGTAGTAAATGCAGCACATTCAAGACATGTGTCTATTAGATTTCAAAAAAAAAAGAATAGTTCAATTTGATAATATTTTAACTAAATCTTATTTTTCCTTTTTTTTTTTTTGGAATATTGGGAAGATAATTTATAATTTCAATACATTTTAAAACAAATTGAAAGTGGTGTATTATATTTTACTATGAAATCTAAAAAATTACAAGAGTGATCATCATTTCGGTGTACATCAATTACGGAGTGATATCAGTCACTTCGGTGTATTTGCATTATGGGCTGATTTCATTTACTCTGTTATACTTTAGTTCAGGAATGATCATCAATCTGTTGTATTGTACGTATATTCCGGAGTGATCATCACTACGATTGATCACTCTAGTATATTTTTACTGTGGAATGAATAGTGCACACTAGTGTACTTTCATTCAAAAGTGATAATCACTCCGGTAGACTTCCATTATAGAGTGATTATTACTCCGATGTACAGTAGTGTACTTTCATTCCAGAGTGATCATCGCTACGATTGACTTTCATTATATAGTGATCATCACTTCAGCGCACTTTCACTTTAGAATGAATGTGCATTCTGTTTGTAGGCATTGCATTTTTGCATGCCAAACCCGATGAGGAGTCTCGTAAGGATGCACCACCTTTAAGTCGTGGAAGTCGCGGAAAACGGTCGTCGGAAAGGGAAAGTCAAGAGTTGACACATTTTGGATTTATTTCGCTCATTTTACTTCGGGTTTACTCGTCAGGTTTCCGTTTCAAAATTATTCTCCGCCCGGAATTTTATTCTCTCTCTAATCTCACATCCAAAACCCATTAGACACCCATTTTACAAATCACAAACAAACCAAGATTCCCATGCCCCACGCCCATAATGCCACCTTTTCCCAAATTTCCAATAACCCCACGCCAATTCAACAACACACACAAAATTATTTCAATCAAAACAAATACCCCACATCACCATTTTTCCTCCATTCACGTGCAAAACAAAACAAATAACCCCACACCAATTGTCTTCAATCCCACGTGAATAAACCCAACACCACCACCCTCAACTCCACGTAACCAGCCACCATTTTCTTCACTCTCATCACCTGAACACACTGCCTATCGCAAGTCATTCAGACCTAGCCTTCACGTTCACCGCACACTGTAAGCAACCCATGGACCAGCTCACTTAACGAACAGCCACTGCCATCTTCATAACCCTCACACATCAACACCTTCATTCATCAACAGCCCTAATCATTCTTCACGACTAAGCTACCCTCACTTGACCCCACACGCACCAGCCCACGCCAACAGCCCCTAGCCATCCTCCTTCACGTCCAGCAGCCTAGGGGGAGAGATACACACACCTTTCATTATCATCAACACTCCATGGCCTTCACTTCAATAAGCACACAAATGATGAAACCCTAGCTCTCCATACTGCCACCATAACCGAGCCTTCTGCTGTCCCTAAACCCTTCACGCCGAGAACTCTATACATCACCACAAATCTCTCCTTTTCATAGCCTCAAAACCTTCAGCTCAAAAGCCCCTTTCACTGGCCCCATGCAGGCCATTCTCGGCCCCTAACCTTCAACAAAATCAAACGCCATTCACTGCCCTGAAATTGTCATAAAACAGCCATCGCATCACGCAACAAAACCCTTCTGGACGCCCACCTTACAGCCCCCTAAGCGTCTGTCTCTCACTGCCTTACCCATTTAACTGGCATCATTCACGCCATAGCACCCACCACAAAAAGATCCCCCTGAAACATGCATCTTGGGACGCCACTGCAACCCTAAACCAAGCCTCATTCACGCCTCAGCTCACTGCCTAAACCCTAGCTCCATGTTGCACTACTACACGCACCAAACGGCAGTGAAACCAGGCGGATGGCACCAAGCGTCTGTCTCTCGATAGACTTCCTTTCTAGAGTGATCATCACTTTGATGTACTCTATTACTTAGTGATAATGACTTAGGCGGACATGCATTTAGAATAAAAGTGCACTTTAGTCTAATTTCACTTTGGAGCGATCATCATACAAATTGAATTCAATTTCAAAGTGATAGTCATTCCGGTGGATTTCCATTTCAGAATTATCATGTTCTGATGTGCTTTTATCCCTGAGTGATCATCAATTTGGAATGAAAGTGAACTCAGATGGACTTTCATTGATCACTCCGATGCACTTCCATTTCAGAGTGATCATATTTACGATAACTTTAATTCCGTTGTGATAATTACTTCGATACTCTTTCATTCCAGAGTGATAATCGCTCCAGTATACGTCAGAGCAAAACATAAATACGACATGTTATGTGCAGATAAAAAATACAAAAATAAAAACCCAAAACGCCTCGTTTGAGCTTAATCGAATTAGAACAATTAATTAGTAAAACCCATTCACAATACTAAAACATAACACCTGATAAAATAATATTACAAATAAATATTTATAAATCACAGTAGAAGACTTAAATTAAGAGTAATGTCAGTCACTCTCGTATACTTTCCTATATGAGTGATCATCACTCCGGAAATAAATATCACTATGGTGCACTTATATTCCAGAGTGATCATCATTAAACAGGCATGATAGTCTTCAACTGCAGAAAAGTAGTGCGGAGAACTAATAAGAATTTTATCTGCCATCCAATTTGTGACGTGGATGTTCCATCGAATCCATTGCTAGCTTCATCATGATCGATTAGGTGAAAAGGTTCTGCAAAGTTTGTTTGTTTATACAGACAACGTGGTTATACTAGTAAGAATTATGCCAACTCTTCAATTCATACTATATGGCGATATTACTCTTCCACTCTATACAATATATTTGTCTCTTTTACGCGTTTAATAATTACAAAAGTAAGCACATTTTCCTTGCTGCTAATCCTCACTTAGCATATATATTAGAAATGCATGTATAAATCACAGTTAAAAACTTCAAATTTCAGAGTGTTGTCAGTCACTCTGATATACTTTCCTACATGGGTGATCATCATTCTGGAATGAATGTGCGCTCTTGTGTGCTTTCATTTCGAGGTGATTATCACTTTAGTACACTTATATTCCGGAGTGATGATCACTATAGTTGATCACTCTGGTATACTTTTACTTCGAAAAGAAAAATGCACTCTTATATACTTTTATTTCAGAGTAATAATCATTCCATAGACTTTGATTTCGAAGTGATCATCACTTCGGTACACTTCAATTCCTGTGTAACCATCACTTATGTGTACATCCATTCCAGATTGATCATTATTGTGGTGTATCCAATCGATAGACTTTCATTCTAGAGTGATCATCACTTTGCTGTACTCCATTACTTAGTGATAATCACTTAGGTGGACATGCATTTGTAATGAAAGTGCACTTTAGTCTAATTTCACTTTGGAGGGATCATCATATAAATTAAATTCCATTTCAAAGTGATAATCATTCCGGTGGACTTCCATTTCAGAATTATCATTGCTCCTATGTGCTTTCATCAAGGAGTGATCATCAATTTAGAATGAAAGTGCACTCCGATGGACTTTTATTGATCACATCGATGCACTTCCACATCATAGTGATCATTACAATAACTATAATTCCGCTGTGATCATTACTTCGACTCTCTTTCATTGCAGAGTGATCATCGCTCCAGTATACGTTAGAGCAAAACATAAATATGACATGTTATGTGTTGATAAAAAAAAATACAAAAAAAAAACCCAAAGCGCCTTATTGAGCTTAATCGAATTAGAACCGATAATTAGTAAAACCCTTTCAAAATACTAAAACATAACGCCTGATAAAAATATTACAAATAAATATTTATAAATCACAATCGAAGACTTAAATTAAGAGTATTGTCAATCACTCTGGTATACTTTCATATATGAGTCATCATCACTCCGGAATGAATATCACTCTGGTGCACATATATTCCGGGGGGATCATCATTACTGTTAATCACTCTGGTATACTTTACCGTATTTATAGGAGGAGGAGCCAAGCCAGCCGGTTTTTCATTAAATAGGCATGATAGTCTTCAACTGCAGAAAAGTAGTGCGGAGAACTAGTAAGAATTTTGTCTGCCATCCAATTCGTGACGTGGATGTTCCATCGAATCCATTGCTAGCTTCACCATGATCGATTAGGTGAAAATATTCTGCAAAGTTTGTTTGTTCATACATAGGAAACGTGGTTATAGTAGTAAGAATTGTGCCAACTGTGCAATTCATATTCTTTGGCGATATTACTATTCCACTCTATAAAATATATTTGTCTCTTTTACGCGTTTAATAATTACAAAAGTAAGCACTTTTTCTGTGCTGCTAATCCTCACTTAGCATATATAATAGAAATGCATGTATAAATCACAGTTAAAAACTTCAAATTTCAGAGTGATGTCAGCTACTCTGGTATACTTTCCTACATGAGTGATCATCATTCTGGAATGAATGTGCGCTCTGGTGTGCTTTCATTTCGAGGTGATTATCACTTTAGTACACTTATATTCCGGAGTGATGATCATTATAGTTGATCACTCTGGTATACTTTTACTTCGAAATGAAAAGTGCACACATATTTATTTTTATTTCAAAGTAATCATCATTCAATTAGACTTCGATTTCGGAGTGATCCTTACTTCCGTACACTTATTCTGGAGTAATCATCACTTATGTGTACTTCCATTCCAGAGTGATCATCATTGTGGTGTATCCATTCGATAGACTTCCATTATAGAGTGATTATCGCTTTGGTGTACTGCATTACTTAATGATAATCACTTAGGTGGACATGCATTTAGAATGAAATTATCTTTAGTCTAATTTCACTTTGGAGCGATCATCATACAACTTGAATTCCATTCCGAAGTGATAATCATTCCGGTGGACTTCCATTTCAGAATTATCATGTTCCGATGTGCTTTCATCCCGGAGTGATCATCAATTTGGAATGAAAGTGCACTCCGATGGACTTTCATTGATCACTCCGATGCACTTCCATTTCAGAGTGATCATTTTACAATAACTTTAATTCCGCTGTGATCATTACTTCGATACTCTTTCATTGCAGAGTGATCATCGCTCCAGTATACGTGAGAGCAAAATATAAATATGAAATGTTATGTGCTGATAAAAAAATACAAAAATAAAAACCTAAAACGCCTTTTTTGAGCTTAATCGAATTTGAACCGTTAATTAGTAAAGCCCTTTCACAAATATAAAACATAACACATGATAAAATAACATTAAAAATATATATTTATAAATCACAGTCGAAGACTTAATTTCAGAGTAATGTCAGTCACTCTCGTATACTTTCCTACATGAGTGATCATTACAAATAATACAGTTGGCTATATAACACAAGAAAGATCAACCAAGAGGCAATTATGCATGAATATGATAAGACAGACTCAGTTCAGTGTGTGCACGTTCGTGTAGCGTTCGTAAACGCGTTCGAACGGAAATGAAACAGAATGCTCACGTTCGAGTAGCGTTCGTAAACGCGTTCGAACGGAAATGAAACAGAATGCTCACGTTCGAGTAGCGTTCGTACACGCGTTCGAACGGAAATGAAACATAATGCTCGCGTTCGTATGGCGTTTGATAACGCGTTCGAACGGAAATGAGACCTGATGCATGATAAGGCAAAAATACATGCGCGTTCGAGTTGCGTTCGTAAACGCGTTCGAACGGGAACAGAACTGATGCATGAAATGGGACGCAATATATAAACAACAAAATAAGGGGCGCGGCGAAGTACTGCCGTAAAGGTGGCCTTTTGGGGCTCTTGATCTCTCAAAGAGATGACCTTTAGACCAACATACTAAGCCCATGCGCGTCACATCACATCATGCATACGAACATAAAGACAATCATATTATTCTAAGTATGTCCGATTGAACGTGTCTTGCATCCAACCGAACACACATCAATCGGTGCGGCAAAGCATCGTGGTAAAGGGCTTTAACCCCTCCCCATAGGGGATCTTTCATTCCACTTACTAAGCCCATGCGCTCGATTGAGTCATGCATAAATAAGCAACATGCAGAATTTAAATGACAAAAATAAATACATAAAAGCAACACAAAACAAGAGAAGGTGCCGTTTACTCAAGTGGTACGTGGAGTTGTGTCCCATGTACAGACCGCACTACCGTCCATTCGGATTCGGCTACGGAATTTACGTCTGGGTTCCATCCTATATACCACAAGAGACGACACTCTTCTATTTCATTCAAGCCACAACATGCTTCCATAAACGACTCTCATGCGAATAGAATGCAATAATAATAATAAAAAAGCGAATATAAACTAATGAAAAGGTACCCTCAGGTCTAACCTTTTAAATCATCTCTCGGATGTACGGTACACGATTGTCGGAAGGGTGGATGCTGCTCCGCAACTCTCCCGGTTCACTGGTTCACTGTTCTCGTTCGTTGTCTTACTGTTTTGAGTCCGTTTTGCTACTGTTTCCTCTTTATCTTTTGCTTACTCTTTTTTGGGTGTGTTCCTCCTGTAATTTTTATGTGTGTTGTGTATGAGTTAGGGGCTAGCTAGCTATGGACTAGGGGACTAGGGGACTAAGGGACTAGGGGACTAAGGTTGAGAAGGTTGGTGAAGGGTTCTTTTTATAGGCAAAGGGTTGGGCTTGACAAGGAAAGAGATTTGGCTAATTAAAGAGGGATTTGATTTGGTTGGTTAAGGGAAGTCAAAGATTGAGGGGGGACAAATCTTGGCTAGATAGGGAAGGTTGAATATTTGATTGGCTTGGATTAGGAATACAATATTTTAAGTTTGGGAATAATCTTATTAGATTGGGAATATAATTGGTTGATTGATTTTAATTAGGCATGATTATATTTTGATTTAGTATGTGATTTGTTTAATTTAGGCATGATTTTAGTTTAAGTTGGTAATTGTTTATTTTATGTTTGGTATATGTTTTATTTAATTATTTAATTAATTTAATTATTATCTTATTTAGTTAATGTTTTAATTAATATTTATTTATTTAAAATTGGATGTGTTTTATGGGCTTTGGGGGCTAATTGGGCTGGATGTGAGGCTAGCAGCAAAACCAGAATTACCGACACCGTTCGAACGCATCATCGAACGCAGCACGAACGCCCGCAATCTATTTGACGTTCGAACGTAAACACGGACGCAGCACTAACGAAAATAGTGAACCTTGTTTATTCTGAATTTCCCCTTCCGATGTCCGTTTCCCGTGACCTCCGTGACTTAAAAGGTAGTGTCTCCAAAATGAGACTCATCATAGGGACTTATGCGTAAAAATGCAGTGCCTACAGTCGCCCCCACTTTGATGGGACTTGTGTAATGTGCAACAGTGACAATCCTATCAAAGTTATGCAATGCATTTTACTTACCTGGCTAGCTAGCTGTCTCGAGCTGAGCTGATATTGCAGTGGACCTCGATCCTGAGATGCATCTCGATGCTGCTGATGATGTGGGCCTCGAACCTGGGACGCATCCCAATAGCTGCAACCGACAACGGGGGCCTCGACCCTGGGACGCATCCCAATACCGCTGACAAAATGTGGGCCTCGACCATGGGACGCATCCCGAAAATGATGATGCAGTGGACCTCGATCCTGGGACACATCCCAATAGCTGCAACCGACAACGGGGGCCTCGACCCTGGGACGCATCCCAATACCGCTGACAAAATGTGGGCCTCGACCCTGGGACGCATCCCGAAAATGATGATGTGGAGCTTCGCTCCTCAGCCGATATGGGCTTCGCCCCCAAGCTGACATGATGTGATGTGGAGCCTCACTCCTCAACCGTTATGGGCTTCGCCCCCAAGCTGACATGATGCGACCCCTGGTTCATTCCCGAAGTGAGCTGAGGGTCTTGTTCCCATTTTGAGCTGAGGGTCTTGTTCCCTGAATTGTTGAGTGGTGGGTTTTGTTCCCGTGGGTCTTGTTCCCTGAATTGTTGAGTGGTGGGTTTTGTTCCCATGGGTCTTGTTCCCATTTTGAGCTGAGGGTCTTGTTCCCTGAATTATTGAGTGTTGGGTTTTGTTCCCGTTGAGCTTTGTTCTCAAACTATACTGATATGAGGCTTTCTTCCTCTTGAGCTTGTAGGCTTTCTTCCTGAACTATTACTGAATGTGGGCTTTATTCCCGTACTGAGCTGGATGCAGGCTTTCTTCCTGAACCGTTACTGTGAGGTGTTCATTCTCGAACTATTCTGTGAGTTGGTCCATTCCCGAACCTTTACTGTGAGGTGTTCATTCTCGAACTATGCTTCCATTCTTGGAGTGCCATTCCCGGCTTGTTCATTCTTGAACTGTCCATTCCCGGACCATATCTCCATTCTCGGAGTGTCATTTCAGATTTGTTCATTCTTGAACTCTGCTCCATTCTTGGATTGCCATTCTCGGCTTGTTCATTCTTGAACTGTCCATTCCCGGACTATATCTTCATTCTCGGAGTGTCATTTCCGACTTGTTCATTCTTGAACTGCCCATTCCCGGACTATATCTCCATTCTCGGAGTGCCATTCTTGGCATAATTGATCTGATGTAATATGGGCCTCGACCCCAGAATGCCATACCCGGCAATGCTGATACTGATGTAATGTGGGCCTCGACCCTGGGACTCATTCCCAAACTGTGTTTGATGTGGGCCTCGACCCTGGGACTCATCCCCAAAACTGATGTTGAAGTGGGCCTCGGCCCCAACTGCTACTGACATGGGCATCGCCCCTGGATTGATGCTGATGTGGGCCTCGACCCTCGGATTCATTCCAAAATTCTGCTGATGCGGGCCTCGGCCCTGGGATTCATTCCCTGGATTCATTCCAAAATTCTGCTGATGTGGGCCTCGACCTTGGGATTCATTCCCTGGATTCATTCCAAAACTCTTCTGATGTGGGCCTCGACCCTGGGATTCATTCCCTGGATTCATTCCAAAACTCTTCTGATGTGGGCCTCGACCCTGGGATTCATTCCCTGGATTCATTCCAAAACTCTTCTGATGTGGGCCTCGACCCTGGGATTCATTCCCTGGATTCATTCCAAAACTCTTCTGATGTGGGCCTCGACCCTGTGATTCATTCCAAAATTCTGCTGATGTGGGCCTCGACCCTGGGATTCATTCCCTGAACTGATACTGATGTGGGCCTCGCCCGCAGAATGATGTGGGCTTCGCCCTAAACTGATATTGATATGGGCCTCACCCCCAGACTGATACAGCTGATATGGGCCTCGCCCCCAGACTGATACTGATATGGGCCTCGCCCCAAGACTGATACTGCTGATATGGGCCTCGCCCCCAGACTGATACTGCTGATATGGGCCTCGCCCCCAGACTGATACAGATACGGGCCTCACCCATGTGATTCATTTCTGAAACTGCTGACATGGGCCTCAACCCCGTGATTCATTCCAACACTCTGACGATGTGGGCCTCGACCCTGGGATTCATCCCCAAAACTACTACTCATATGTTGCTGATTCTGGTTGTCTTGTCTTTGCCGTTTTCTCTTTTTCTCTTCTGAAACCTGTTATTTCAAAACAGAGCAAACACAAAAGGGATGCAAAATGTGTTACGTGTATGCATGCATGCATGATTGGGTTTCCTATCCCATTGAGCTAGGTCTTCTGCCAGTATTCTTGGTGGCTGCTTGGTCTTTTGACAAGTCTGTCATCTTCCCTAACCAAAATGCATCTATGATGGCTTTCAAGACAAAATTGGGTTAACATGGTACATGTATGCATGAGGTGCATGTGATACATGTGATGCATGTGATACAAGAAATATATCAACTCTTTAAAATTTGCACACAAATCGGCCCATCATCATTTTAGAAGTTTTTGGGCTAACTGTCATAGGAGTGAACTCGTCCCAGTTTAAATGGCCCAACGAGTTCACATCTCATGGCAAGGAGCCCAACTAAATCCGAATGGTAACGTTCCGAACACAGTCACAAAGTGGCCCATCAATCATTTAGAAGCCTTTGGCCCAATAGTCATGAAATACGTTCTTGTCCCAGTTTAAATGGCCCAACAAGCCCATATCCCATGACAAATGGTCCAACTGGATCCAAACGACGATGTTCCCAAACACATACTCAAGGAAATAATTGCTACTTTAGCCAACCCGGTCTATGGGTGGGTTAGTAAGAGTATAGACAAAGGCTCTCACCGGCGAAGGATGGCCCACAACTAGGTCTCCCCACTCAAGGGTTCGAGCAACCAAGTGAGCGCACCCCTTTTTATACACTAAGGTACGTGCCAATGAGCTATGGTGTGTGACGGACTGTCAAATGGATTTCCCGTTGTAGATCCCCCAGAGGGAAGGTGGAGCGAGGCTCACTTAAATACCCAAGCCTCTTAGGCTCTTATCGCTTGTTGTCAGGAATAAACAACGAGTCCTCCAAATTAGTCCATCACAATAGGCTACCAGTAGATGGCTATCTAGGTGCCTTCACAGCTTTTCCTTCTAGAAAGGTAGTGAATGAAGGAAGACACCAAACCATTACCTAGCCTAAAAATGCCTTTGATTAAACCCTTACTTTATCCACTATAGACACGGTCAATTAAAACATAAATCCAAACATCACAAGTCAATATTTCGGGGCCAATTCACTATCCCCAGTGGAGTCGCCAGACTGTAGGACACAGGACCTGGGCGACGCCGTTCCTAGGCTCGCGGCACTAGTTGGGAATGACTAAATAACATGGAGTCGCCACCCGGTGTGAACCGGGACAAAGATTTAAGGCCGCACTCACCCCTCGCAAGGGAAGACCTCAAACCGTTGGGTTCGGAATGGTCCCTTACTTATGTCACTTGTAATAAAAAGGATTTATATAATAATTTAACCAGGCTTAAATAACATTTATTTCCAAGAATATCATACTTCTAAATTCATATGCATACATCAACAAGTTCATCACAACATGCAACGTCACATGGCAATCTCATGAACATATTTCAATCCTATGTTATGGAAAACAAAGAACAACATAATCATGCTTGAGTACTATCTCATGAACCTATTAACCAAATAACATGCTAACAACCTAATCATGCTTGAATACAAATAATACAGTTGGCTATATAACACAAGAAAGATCAACCAAGAGGCAATTATGCATGAATATGATAAGACAGACTCAGTTCAGTGTGTGCACGTTCGTGTAGCGTTCGTAAACGCGTTCGAACGGAAATGAAACAGAATGCTCACGTTCGAGTAGCGTTCGTAAACGCATTCGAACGGAAATGAAACAGAATGCTCACGTTCGAGTAGCGTTCGTACACGCGTTCGAACGGAAATGAAACATAATGCTCGCGTTCGTATGGCGTTTGATAACGCGTTCGAACGGAAATGAGACCTGATGCATGATAAGGCAAAAATACATGCGCGTTCGAGTTGCGTTCGTAAACGCGTTCGAACGGGAACAGAACTGATGCATGAAATGGGACGCAATATATAAACAACAAAATAAGGGGCGCGGCGAAGTACTGCCGTAAAGGTGGCCTTTTGGGGCTCTTGATCTCTCAAAGAGATGACCTTTAGACCAACATACTAAGCCCATGCGCGTCACATCACATCATGCATACGAACATAAAGACAATCATATTATTCTAAGTATGTCCGATTGAACGTGTCTTGCATCCAACCGAACACACATCAATCGGTGCGGCAAAGCATCGTGGTAAAGGGCTTTAACCCCTCCCCATAGGGGATCTTTCATTCCACTTACTAAGCCCATGCGCTCGATTGAGTCATGCATAAATAAGCAACATGCAGAATTTAAATGACAAAAATAAATACATAAAAGCAACACAAAACAAGAGAAGGTGCCGTTTACTCAAGTGGTACGTGGAGTTGTGTCCCATGTACAGACCGCACTACCGTCCATTCGGATTCGGCTACGGAATTTACGTCTGGGTTTCCATCCTATATACCACAAGAGACGACACTCTTCTATTTCATTCAAGCCACAACATGCTTCCATAAACGATTCTCATGCGAATAGAATGCAATAATAATAATAAAAAAAGCGAATATAAACTAATGAAAAGGTACCCTCAGGTCTAACCTTTTAAATCATCTCTCGGATGTACGGTACACGATTGTCGGAAGGGTGGATGCTCCGCAACTCTCCCGGTTCACTGGTTCACTGTTCTCGTTCTTTGTCTTACTGTTTTGAGTCCGTTTTGCTGCTGTTTCCTCTTTATCTTTTGCTTACTCTTTTTTGGGTGTGTTCCTCCTGTAATTTTTATGTGTGTTGTGTATGAGTTAGGGGCTAGCTAGCTAGAGACTAGGGGACTAGGGGACTAGGGGACTAAGGGACTAGGGGACTAAGGTTGAGAAGGTTGGTGAAGGGTTCTTTTTATAGGCAAAGGGTTGGGCTTGACAAGGAAAGAGATTTGGCTAATTAAAGAGGGATTTGATTTGGTTTGGTTAAGGGAAGTCAAAGATTGAGGGGGGACAAATCTTGGCTAGATAGGGAAGGTTGAATATTTGATTGGCTTGGATTAGGAATACAATATTTTAAGTTTGGGAATAATCTTATTAGATTGGGAATATAATTGGTTGATTGATTTTAATTAGGCATGATTTATTTTGATTTAGTATGTGATTTGTTTAATTTAGGCATGATTTTAGTTTAAGTTGGTAATTGTTTATTTTATGTTTGGTATATGTTTTATTTAATTATTTAATTAATTTAATTATTATCTTATTTAGTTAATGTTTTAATTAATATTTATTTATTTAAATTGGGATGTGTTTTATGGGCTTTGGGGGGCTAATTGGGCTGGATGTGAGGCTAACAGCAAAACCAGAATTACCGACACCGTTCGAACGCATCATCGAACGCAGCACGAACGCCCGTAATCTATTTGACGTTCGAACGTAAACACGGACGCAGCACTAACGAAAACAGTGAACCTTGTTTATTCTGAATTTCCCCTTCCGATGTCCGTTTCCCGTGACCTCCGTGACTTAAAAGGTAGTGTCTCCAAAATGAGACTCATCATAGGGACTTATGCGTAAAAATGCAGTGCCTACAACTAGTAAGAATTTTGTCTGCCATCCAATTCGTGATGTGGATGTTCCATCGAATCCATTGCTAGCTTAACCATGATCGATTAGGTGAAAATGTTCTGCAAAGTTTGTTTGTTCATACAGACAACGTGGTTATAATACTAAGAATTATGCCAACTGTGCAATTCATACTGTATGGCGATATTACTCTTCCACTATATAAAATATATTTGTCTCTTTTATGCGTTTAATAATTACAAAAGTAAGCATTTTTTCGTGCTGCTAATCACTTAGGTGGACATGCGTTTAGAATGAAAGTGCACTTCAGTCTAATTTCACTATGGAGAGATTATCATACAAATTAAATTTCATTTCAAATTGATAATCATTCCGGTGGATTTCCATTTCAGAATTATCATTGCTCTGATGTGCTTTCATCCCGGAGTGATCATCAATTTGGAATGAAAGTGCATTCCGATTGACTTTCATTGATCACTCTGATGCACTTCTATTTCATAGTGATCATCTTTACGATAACTATAATTTCGATGTGATCATTACTTCGAAACTATTTCATTTCAGAGTGATCATCGCTCTAGTATACGTCAGAGCAAAATATAAATACGACATGTTATAGGATGATAAAAATATTACAAAAATAAGCTAGTCGGTTTTTCATTAAACAGGCATGATAGTCTTCAACTGCAGAAAAATAGTGCAGGAACTAGTAAAAATTTTGCCTGATATCCGATTCGTGACGTGGATGTTCCATCGAACGAAAAAGAGCTAATTATGCCAGGTATGTCTGAACGACTGGTATAAATGATTAACTGTGCTGATGCTTTTATTGCTCTGCCAGGTGGCTGAGTAAGGAGTTTCCACTCCTGAGACGTATTTTACAAAAATCAAAAAAATATTTTATGTTTTTAATTTGATTAGTCGGGTGAAATTAGTGAGAGATAGCTGAGTAAGGAGTTTCCACTCCTGAGACGTATCTCAAACCTATTTCGGAACAAATTAATTTTTGTTTATTTCCTTTTGAATTATTTAATTTGTGAATTCTCCATAAACTGACTAAAATGAATTCATCGTGTTTCAGGTTAGCAAACTAATTTATTACACATATATAAGAGAATCAATTTATCTTTTTAATAATATTGTGTGAAGTCACAACACTAGATCTTTGAGTCTTTTCTTTTATTTTCCTTAGTATTTTCTTTTGAGTATGTTTTTATTTTAATTAGCAAATTCACATTCAACCAATCAAAAGTAATTAATTCTCTTCTTCCTATAATTAGATACCTGTAAATAAATAATATCAATAATTAATAACAACAATAGGAATTAAGTCCTCGTGGGATCGATAATTTTATACTACTTGAATGATACGTGAGCTTGCGTTATATGTGTGTGAATGCACCGGTCAATTAGTTTTACTACTTTTTTACTTTTGTAAAATGTTTGTGGGTGTCATTGTTGTAAACCCTTACGAGACTACAACTCGTCCACTAAGGTTACCTAGGGGTTTAAAGGATTGTTGCATATGCTAAATGCAACTGTGATCCCTAAGAAAGTAGCTTAGTTTAATTTTAATTTTAATTTTTTATTTTGCTCGAGGATTAGAAAAATGTTAGGTTTGGGGTGTGATGAGCGGAAAATATATCAATATTTATCGCCCCTTTTACTTAATAATTTATTTAGTTTCTCGGGTTTGATGAACGTTTTGATATGTTTTAGTTTATTTTGCAGATAAAATAATATTGGGACTCAATAAAATCATTTAGGACGAAAAGTGGGTCAAATAAGGGCAAATATTGGACTTGACATATTAATTTTAGAGATTGGAAACTTGAACGGGCGTTTTGACAAAGTGCAGTTTTGGAAATTCCAATTTTGCGCATCTGTCGTATTTTGGGCATAACATTTTACTCCGATATCGGATTGAACTGATTCAAGTGACAGATTAAAGAAGACTCAAAGATCTACAACTTTGAAAGATAAATATTTTCGAATTCTGAAGATTTCATGACCGAAATTGATGAAACATTAGAAGTATGTTGTGTGTAATTATAAAGTCATTTTCAATCATTTTCAAAGTAAAAAAATTAATTAATTAATAAATAATAAAATATCAAATCATCACTAAACATGATAAGCAATTAGTGGAGCAATTAACAATGGATTTGGTGGAGAATTTGATGGAGGTAAAATTTTACTTATAAAAAGCAAGCCATTTCATTTGTAAATTCATACTTTATTCTTTGAAATTCCTAAAGAATAAATAAGAAGATTGTATCTTGTTTGTTTATTTACAATTTTCAGTAATTAATTTCAACTTTGGTACTTTCTTTTCTTTACTTTAGTTTTTACTTTCCGCAATTTACTTTTACGCACAATCTTTTCCTTTCTTTACTTTTAAAGTTTTTATTTTTCAAGCAATGAGGAGGTAACTCCCCTTATGGGATGAGGAGCCAAGCCAGTCAGTTTTTCATTAAACAGGAATGATTGTCTTCAATTGCAGAAAAGTAGTGCGGAGAACTATTAAGAATTTTGTTTGCCATCAAATTCGTGACTTGGATGATCCATCGAATCCATTGCTGACTTCACCATGATCGATTAAGTGAAACGGTTCTACAAAGTTTGTTTGTTCATACAGGAAGCGTGATTATAGTAGTAAGAATTGTGCCAACCGTGCAATTCGTATTGTATGGCGATATTACTCTTCAACTCTATAAAATATACTTGTCTCTTTTACGCGTTTAATAATTACAAAAGTAAGCACCTTTTGGTGTGTAGCATATATAATAGATATGCATGTATAACTCACAGGCAAAAACTTCAAATTTTAGAGTGATTTCAGTCACTCTGGTATACTTTCCTACATAGGTGATCATTATTCTGGAATGAATGTGCGCTATAGTGTTATTTTATTTCGATGTGATTATCACTTTAGTACACTTATATTCCGGAGTGATGATCACTATAGTTGATCACTCTGGTATACTTTTACTTCGAAATGAAAAGTGCACTCTTATGTACTTTTATTTCAGAGTAATCATCATTCCATTAGACTTCGATTTCAGAGTGATCATCACTTTGGTACACTTCCATTCCGGAGTAATCATAACTTATGTGTACTTCCATTCTAGTGTGATCATTATTGTGGTGTATCTATTTCGATAGATTTCTATTCTGGAGTGATAATCACTTTGGTGTACTCCATTACTTAGTGATAATCACTTAGGTGGACATGCATTTAGAATGAAAGTGCATTTCAGTGTAATTTCACTTTGGAGTGATCATTATACAAATTGAATTCCATCTCGAAGTGATAATCATTCCGGTGGACTTCCATTTCAGAATTATCATGTTCCGATGTATTTTCATCCCGAAGTGATCATCAGTTTGGAATAAAAGTGCACTCTGATGGACTTTTATTGATCAATCCGATGCACTTCCATTTCAGAGTGATCATCTTCACGATAACTTTAATTCCGTTGTGATCATTACTTCGATACTCTTTCATTCCAGAGTGATTATCACTCCAGTATACGTCATAGCAAAACATAAATATGAAATGTTATATGCTGATAAAAAAATACAAAAATAAAAACCCAAAGTGCCTCGTTTGAGCTTGATCGGATTTGAACCGTTAATTAGTAAAGCCCTTTCACAACACTAAAACATAACACCTGATAAAATAATATTAAAAATAAATATTTATAAATCACAGTCGAAGACTTAATTTTAGAGTACTGTCAGTCACTCTGATATACTTTCCTATATGAGTGATCATCACTCTGGAATGAATATCACTCTGGTGCACTTATATTCCGGAGTGATCATCATTACGGTTAATCACTCCGTTATAATTTACCTTATGTTATAGGAGGAGGAGCCAAGCCAGCCAGTTTTTCATTAAACATGCATGATAGTCTTCAACTGCAGAAAAGTAGTGCGGAGAACTAGTAAGAATTTTGTCTGCCATCCAATTTGTGACGTGGATGATCCATCGAATCCATTGCTGACTTCACTATCATCGATTAGGTGAAACGGTTCTGCAAAGTTTGTTTGTTCATATAGGCAGCGTGGTTATAATAGTAAGAATTGTGACAACCGTGTAATTCGTACTGTATGGCGATATTACTCTTCCACTCTATAAAATATACTTGTCTCTTGTACGCTTTTAATAATTACAAAAGTAAGCACCTTTTGGTGTGCTGCTATTCCTCACTTAGCATATATAATAGATATGCATGTATAATATCACGTAGGTTGTCTCAGTGGTAAAAACTTTTTGATTTGAGTGATTTACTTTATCTTAGATTTAAAGTTTGAATTTCACTAGATGCATTTTTTACCCTGATATGTGCTGGGAAAAATTTATGAGAGTACGGGGCACAGGTCCCAGGAATTTGATGAGGTGTTGAAAGCTGACCAAGACACCCTGATTAGCCAAAAAAAAAAAAAAAACCTCAAATATTTTTCTGCAAAAGAAATTTATAACAAGACAAAACATTATTGAGTCTTTTGAAATTTATTTGTGTTCAAGATATTTCAATTTTTATTGACCCTAACTTTGAGTCTTTTGAATAGACATCATCTAAAACATCATAATTAGTTTGATCATGCTTATTGTTTTAAGTCATTGTAATAGTAACTCTCACATTTATGATGATAGTTTTTATTCATGCTCATGATTTTAAATAATGGTTTTAATTCAATGAATATATCCTCCAAAATTACTAAAATTAACAAATTTATTATGCTAATTGTTTTTTGTTTGGAAAGTAAACCTTCATTGCATAATTATGTTAGTATGCTAAGGGTAAATTCGACATTCGCGTATATCGAAAGAATTTTACATGCGATAATTATTTTAGATTTGATTCATTTAGTCACTTAAGATGTTCGATAGAATATTTTGAAGAAATGTGTTTTTCAATTTATTCATAGCGAATATTGAAACATCAATTTTTCAATTATTATCAAACGTTTAAATGTCTAAAAAATAACATATAAATAAATGTTATCTAATTTGACCCGTGTATCGCGCGGACTCTCAACTAGTTAATTAAGAAAAGATGAGGTGTTCGCTCTCATTAATCACCACGTGGCATTATTTCTATGATATAAAAATAAATAAATTATTATTATTACATTTCCAACGTCATATTTTCACACGTATTGTTGCCTTGATAACATCAATCCTTTGAATTTGATCGCATCCAATAAATAAATTAATTAATTAATTAAAACATAGTAACAACATGCAAGTCCCTAAACTTTATCAAAATTGCAAGTTCACGCACCATTTGTAATTTTTTACAAGCTTTTGTTTAAAATTCACTATTAAAATCCATTTAAAAAAGAATAAAAATTCATTCATAAAATCAATTATTTGATTAATGAAAAAAAAATTCCTGTAAAATATGACTTCATATATATGTGAATAGTTTACATTATACAAATATATGCCTAAACTCATTGTTATTTTTTTAAATAAATACATACTTTTGTGACTACATGAATATATTATAGTAATGTATTTATGGCATCATTTATTAAAGTATAACATTTATATAACACATCTAAAAATATACATATCCAATTTTTGTTACACAGTATAAATATAGTTTAAAAGGTTAAAAATAAAAATTTTAGGAGTTGAAGTAAAAAAAAATATCGAATGAGTATCTCTAATGAGTATTAAGTGAAATATTATATATTTACGTATAATAAGTTGTCTTTGATAGTAATTTATGTCATGAATATTTTAATAATTAATGATTTTATTAAAATATGTGTGTCCATAAATTATTTTAAAGTACAAATAAGAGAAAGGATTGTGTTGGAGGAGAGTGAAACTTATATGCGACATATTCAATGCACCCAATTAATTAAGACATGACATATATTAATTAATAATTTTTCTTTATATTATTATTGGTCAATTTCAAATTTATTGTATATATATCAAAATATTATTAGGTGGGCATACCACGTCATCCATATGCATGTCATATATTATTGATCAGTCTCATGAATATGAAAAACACCCGGAGTGGAGTTGATCATGTCCAAGCTCAAGCTCAAGCCCAAGCCCAAGCCCAAGTCCGCTATAAATTCTTATATTATCCTTTTTAAAAAATAAATAAATGAAAAATAAATTTCAATCATCTCTAGAATAAAATTTTGTGTCCACCCTTGTCAAAAATATAAAAGATAAGAACCTTATCAGTCGCCACACGTTTCGTATCACTGTGGCCCAAAATTCAAGTGAAGAGCATCTGGTTTTATAGAAATAAAGTTGAAAGGTTGCAGTTAAAAGTCAAGTCAAAAAGGCATTCGATATATATATATATATATATATTAAAATCGTTTAAAATCCTATCGCTAAATCATCCATTCCGAGTTCAAGCGGAATATGTAAAATCTCTGGCAGTCCCAAACTCTTATAAGAAACAGACTCATTGGACTTGAACCAGAACCTAAAGGTCAGATCCTGAACTCTACACTACAAAGTCACGCCCATTGAGACTCTCCTAAATATAATTTGAAAGGTTAAAAATAAAAATTTTAAGATTTGAAGTTAAAAGAAAGTTGAGTGAGTGTGTATAATGAATGTTTAGAAAAATATTATATATGTATTTATTATAAATTATTCTTACTAATAATTTATGTCTTGAGAATTTTAATAATAAATATTTTATTAAAAACGTGTATCCAAAAAATTTATAGGGTGTAAATATCCCACCTAAATCATTTATTGAATGTACAACTTATATAGCAAAATTAGTGTAAAAAGCAAATATTGCCATTTTTGGCTAACCTGCCAAATTTATTTTTGAAAAAAAAAGCCCACCAAACAAATATATTTCATTCTTATTTTTCAAAACTTAAAACACTAAACCAAAAAAAGCACCAAATTTTTTCAAATTGTTGATTTTTTAAATATTTTTTTTCTATGAAGTCTGAAGGTACTAGGTAGGTAGGTAGACAAGGGCTTTTACAAATAAATATTTATAATTATATCCTGACTTGTGATTTTTAAAAAATAAGGGACTTAGACATTGTCCATGCAAAAATGTTTTTACTATAAATTTGCTGATCTCACATCTTAATTATCAATATCTTCATTGTCTCATTTTTCATTTTACAAAGTACTGAAAAAAAAAATTCGACAATGGCGACCCTTAAAGTGCCAGCCCAGATTCCCTCTGCTGCTGAGGATGCTGAGCAACTCCACAAAGCCTTTCAAGGTCTTGTTTTTATCATTTTTTTTTTACTGTTTTTTATTATTATAATTTTTTTTTTGGTCTTATTGGTGGTGACCGGTTTGGTTGACGTTCAGATTATAGGTTCGAATCAGTGTGTTTATTGAAAGAGATTGAGACAGACGGAATTTTACATTTTCCGCGTAAACTCGTAATGGGTGGTTTAGCGGCATGATTATTAAAAAAAAACAAAGATCATTACTTTATCATATATTTTTCATTTGATCTGCTTGTTATTACAATGTTCAATGAAATTTATGGTATTTGTGTTTGTGTACTTGTTCTTGATGGTCTTTAGAGTGAATTTAAGCCATATTGATGAGTGATCAAGTTGCAAGTAGGATAAATGATCTGGATCAAATTCTTGTTTGACCCTTTTGAGTAAATAAAATAATTGAGAAAAAAATAGCATTTTTAGGCATTTTGAACTTGCTTTGTTATTACAATGTTTAGGGTCATATGTGATATTTGTGTTCTTTTAGTTGTTCTTGGTGGTCTTCAGAGTGAATTTCAGCCATATAATCTGTGATTCTGTGATCAAGTTGCATGTATGTTTAAATGATCTTGATCAAATTCTTGTTTGACGCTTTTGAATAAATTTCAAAAATATAAAAAATAATTACATTTTGGGAATTTTGGACTTGATTCCTTTGATCTGTACATCATTTGATGACATAAGTAATAGGATTATTTCTTTGATCGCATGAACTGGTGCCCTCTCAAATATTGGCCACAACAAAATGTGTCTTTATAATTTGATTGTTCTAATCAATTGAAGATCAAAATTTAAGTGTTATTGGTTAGTGTCTTATTATCTCGATTAAGACTCTGATTTATGGATTTGAGTCTCTGTTTGGTTCTGGGTGGTGGTATGTTTTCGAAGGGAAGGTGGCGAAGACCAATGTTAGCAAATGTGTTGATTATATCTTCTTAGTAATTTTGGAAAGTATTGTTTGTGTGTCAATCAATTGATCGGTTGCTTTATTTGTATGTTTACAGGATGGGGCACGAATGAGGCCTTGATCATATCTGTCTTGGCTCACAGAAATGCTACTCAGCGCAAGTTGATTCGAGAAATCTATACAGAAACTTATGGGGAAGACCTTCTTATAGCACTAGACAAAGAACTTTCAAGTGACTTTGAGGTAAGATTATGATTTAACAAAACAATCATGTAAAAAGAGTCTTATTGTTGTTTGCCACTATCTTTTTTGGGTTGAAGGCTAACAATTGTTTCTGGGTAATTGTTTGTTTGCATCAACAGAGATCTGTAATGCTATGGACATTGACTCCTGCTGAGCGTGATGCATATTTGGCCAATGAAGCTACAAAGAGATTCACATCAAGCAACTGGGTTCTCATGGAAATTGCCTGCACTAGGTCTTCGCATGACCTATTTGCTGCGAAGCAGGCCTACCTTGCTCGTTACAAGAAATCCCTCGAGGAAGATGTTGCATATCACACATCTGGAGACTTCCGCAAGGTAACCTTCAATTTCTGTCAGTTAATTAGATTTTCCAGTAATTAAAAGTGCTCTTTTGCTTTGCCTCGATAGTAATCGAGGGAAAAAACACGGAAAATGCTTTTTATGCCCTATTCTTCTAATGCTTCCTTACTTTCTTCTCTAGTAATTGCAATAATGAAATAGTAGAATATTTGTTTACTAATATAGATCCCTTGCAGCTTTTGGTTCCTCTTGTGAGCACATTCCGATATGAAGGTGATGAGGTGCACATGATGTTGGCAAAATCAGAAGCTAAGATTATTCGTGACAAGATTTCGGACAAGGATTATGCTCATGAGGAGCTTATCAGGATTCTGACTACAAGGAGCAAGGCACAGCTTAATGCAACTCTCAATCATTACAACAACGCTTATGGAAATGCCATCAACAAGGTGACATGACTTGTAGCAGTTGTAACTAAGAATGTTTCGTAGGCTAATTGAAACCATATTCTACACATTCGAAAATGGATTCTACTTCATCTATCAACCTGGAAATGCTGAAGGATAATTTGTTTGAATTATAGATGGTAACTGGGTATTTGTTTGCAGGATTTAAAGGCTGATCCCAATGATGAATTCCTCAAATTGCTGAGAGCTGCAATCAAGTGCTTGACCTACCCTGAGAAACACTTTGCAAAGGTTCTGCGACTGGCCATCAACAAGTTGGGGACCGATGAATGGGCTCTTACAAGGGTTGTCACCACTCGTGCTGAGGTGGATATGCAACGTATCAAAGAGGAATACCAAAGACGCAACACTGTCACTCTGGAAAAGGCAATTGCTGGCGACACTTCTGGAGACTATGAGAGAATGCTTCTTGCTTTGATTGGACATGGAGATGCTTGAGCAATGCTTCTGTATCAGTATAGAGTCTTTCATATGAAAAAAGTTTATGCTGTGTCATATGGTTTATCGTTTGTTCGGATGCTTATCTTGTTTCGGGTGAGTTTATGCACTCTTGTCATATGGTTTATCGTTTGTTCGGATGCTTAATCTTGTTTCGGGTGTGTTTATGCACTCTCTTATATGTTTTGTTAAGAGATTCAAGATGGAATGTTATGAATGAATTGAGGGGGGTTAATAAAGTGCTTCGTTGTTTTTATATAAACAACGAGGAATAAAACATCACTCGATTAATCAACATGCTATTTCTTTTTAATTATTAATTATCTCCTCAATTGTGTGTATTGTAAAACTCAATCAAATCCCATATTGCACTCAAAATTTTATTTTTTCTAAAAACATTGCATATATTGAAAATAAATTACTCTATAATTAGTCTTCAAAAGAAAGATTGAGTACTAGAAAAGACACTAAGTACATTAAATTAAAGTATTGTTATTTGAAACTTGAGAGTCTTGGAATGTAAATGGAAATCCTACTATGTTTTGATGACGCAAATCTTGAAAGTTCACTTGTTTATATTGTTCATGTTGGAGAACAATCAGTGAATGCAATATGTTTTATTGAACATAAACTTATAAACGAAATGCAAAATAAAACCAGTAACTTACAAACAAAACAGAAACTTACAAATCAACACAGAACTTGCAATCAACACAGAAATTTGCAATGTAAGAAACAAAAATAAAAACGAAACACTGACTTGTAAAGATTGAGGCTAGCGTATTAGGTTACGTCCTATAGCAGAAATTCGCCCCTACACTTGTGCTTGTAGTTCGTTAGACGTCTGCCACCGGGATCTAACAATCTGTAAGTCGAAAATTTGCACCCGATGTTTCGACCCATGGCGAATCAATTGATGTTTGTTTTCAAGGATCAGAAGTTTGTATATGGTAAGTTTTGTATCTCAAAGAACATACAGATAACCATCATATATGATTCTGCAATACTGTTTTATATTTATAAACAAAATATAAAGTTAAGTGATGAATAGGTGCAAACTTTTTCCAATATTATGTAGAGTTGTGTTCTTCTGTTTTTAAAATTACAAAACTACAAGAAACAAAATATATATATATATATATATATGAAACACCTTAGAACACCATTAAAGAAATTTTAATGTTTAAGTATATAAAATGATTTTTATTTTTATTTTTTAATTTTTTCCAATAAGAGTTATATTTTAAGAATTCATATTTCTGAAATTTAGGACAACTTAAGACTATCTATGATAGTAAGGATCAAGATCATTATGTCATATATTTTTTTTTTTAAAAAAAATCAAGATCATTATCTACATGTAAATTTAGAAGATAAGTCTCAGTTTCATTCTTTTCTTGTTATGAATTTAAATTCCTTATACAACAATACTATATATGCACTCTCTAATTTCGGAATCTTTCTAAGACACTTAATTCACTATTTTAGTGATAATGAATAAGGCCTTATCTTCCCCCTCCCCTGACAGTTACTTTTTTCTTTGTCTCCCCTACAATTCCGAATTTATCCCTTAACTTTCTCAAAAATTCAATTTTCCAAATAAACAAAATATATCCCACTTTTTATATATTGATATATATATAATATAAAAATAACATAAGTACTTATTTTATTTTATTAATTAAATTTTTTATTTTATAATTTTTTTAAAAAAAATTTATATTTTCTTTACTTTATATATTTTTTTTATTTGTTTAATAAATATTACAAATTTCATATTTATTATTATTATTTTGTGTTCATTTATTCATTTAATTTTTGTAATTCTTTTTTAATTCATTAACACTACTTTTGTATTATAAAAATTTTCTCATGTATATTAGAAAAATATTTATTTTAAAATAGTACAAATAACAACATAAAAAGTTACATTTTAAAATATAAAAACATAAATTCTAATCTATGTTGCCTGTAAAGTCTTCTCCTGTCGCACTTGGTGATATACCTAATACTTTGTACCATAATTGATTACGAATACTATAACGAGTGACCCATTTTCGGAATTAAAAAAAAAAAGAAAAAAAAAGAAAGAAAAAAAAAGAGGGGGAACGAGAAATTCCGAGAAGAATGGGTTTGTGCGCCCCCAGCAGAACTTATGCTAGGGTGCATAAGTTATGTTGGGGCGCACAAACCCCTTTTCAGAGAGAAGGGGAATTCTGCTTTTTCTTTTTTTTTTTTTGATTTTTCTTTTAATTCCGAAAAAATTATATGAATAGATACGAAATCTATTTTATGAAAAAACTATCAAAATATTTATTTTATAATTTAATTTATTGGTTAAATTATATTATTTTAATACATAAGTAGTATTAATTAAATTAAAAATGAATCAAAAAAATAAATGAATAGATTTAAATATGTAATTTTTATTAACAAAAATAAAAAAAATAGAAAATAAAAAAAATTAATAAAATGGGAAAGTGAGTTATAATTAATATATAATTATTTTAAATTAATATATATAAATACATAAATTTTGTAATATGTAATAATTATTTGAGTCATTTCACACAATAAGAGGAATTATGGTAAATTTATTGGGGACAAAGATGAGGGGAATGGCAGGGAGGGGTGAGATGATCCATTTTCACCTTTAAATCATTAAAAAATAATAATAAGAGTAAAATAAATTTTCTATATTTTTATTCAATTTTCTCAATTTAATGCTTTGTATAATTGTGTCACGACAAATATCTGACAATCCTATAACTTTGACTCATTGACTTCGGCCAGTCTGATTACAGCGAAGCGATTTTGACAAAACTTGATTCGATTGCGTGTGGGGACTCCTTCACCTAACGCCATCAATTTGAAGATAAGAATTTGATATTGAGCTGAGTGGGATTCACGTTAATTCAGTATAAATATTCGAAGAATGAATGCATTTCCACAACAAAGCCATATTCTTCAATTGCTCTCCTCTTTAATAATCACTAAATAATCCTCCAACTTTCAACAATATGGTTGATGCCATCGTTTCCGTTGTCTTGGATCTGCTGAAGTCAACGGTTTTTGAAGAGGCAAAAGAACGGGTGAGGCTTGTAACGGGTGTTGACGAAGAAGTGAATAGTCTGAGAGAGGATTTCGAAGCCATTGGAGCTGTGATGGTTGATGCAGAGGAAAGGCAATGGAAGGAGAAAGCGGTGAGACTTTGGTTAGAAAAGCTGAAAGACGCATCTTACGACATGGAGGATGTGTTGGATGAGTGGAACACTGCAAGGCTCCAACTGAAAATAAAGGATTCTCAGACGAAGAAGGTACGTTCCTTCTTTCCTGCTGCCTCTTGCTTTGGATTCAAACAAATCTTTCTGCGTCATGATATTGCTGTCAAGATAAAAGAAATCAATGAAAGAGTAAATGTTATTGCCAGACAGAAAGCTTCGTTTAATTTGGAGGCCAGAACTGTTGAGAAATCTGAGCGGTTTCAAAGTACTGCCTTAATTAATGTGTCAGAAGTATGTGGTAGAGATGAGGAGAATAATACTCTAAAGAAAAAATTGTTATGTGAGGGTAGGGCAGAACAGAATGCCGTCCAAATCATCTCTCTCGTAGGGATGGGTGGCATTGGCAAGACAACTCTTGCTCAATATGCCTTCAATGATATTGATGTCATTAACCATTTTCATATAAGAATGTGGGTGTGTGTATCAGACCCTTTTGATGAGCTTAGGGTTGCGAAAGCAATCATTGAAGCTTTGGAAGGTTCTGCCACTAATTTAGTCGAGTTTAATTCACTTCTTCTACGCATTAATACATCTATTTCAGAGAAAAGATTTTTCCTTGTCTTAGATGATGTGTGGACAGATGATTATCGCAAGTGGGAGCCTTTCCGCAATTGTCTAATGAATGGACTTCGCGGAAGTAAGATTTTGGTTACCACTCGTAAGGAGACAATTGCTGAAATGATGCAGTCAACTGATGTTATCTTCATCAATGGATTATCTAAACATCAATGTTGGTCGTTGTTCGAACGAATTGCATTTTCTGGTAGATCTCATTCTGAGTCTGACTATGAACAACTACAAGAAATTGGTAGAAAAATTGTAGAGAGGTGTAAGGGCTTGCCACTTGCTGCCAAAACCATCGGGAGTCTCTTGCAGCTTAAAAAAAGTAGGGAAGAGTGGCAAATTATATTAAATAGTGAGTTGTGGCAGCTAGAAGAATTTGAAAAAGGCGTTGTAGCTCCACTACTACTAAGTTATAATGATTTGCCTTCTAAGATAAAACAGTGTTTCTCTTATTGTGCAGTCTTCCCAAAAGACCATGATCTAAAAAAAGATGAATTGATTAGATTATGGATTGCTCAAGGTTATATTGAGCCAAAAGAAAGTAAAGAGATGGAGATGATTGGTCAGGAGTATTTTAATGCTTAGCCGCAAGATCTTTCTTCCAAGAGTTTCAAAATGATGACGAAGGTATTATTATAAGATGCAAAATGCATGACATAGTGCATGATTTTGCACAACTTCTTGCCAAAAAAGAGTGTTCTTTCGTGCGAATTGAAGGTTCTCATGAATTCATAAGCACTTATGATAATGAGAAGCTTCGACATTTAATGTTGGTGTTAGACGAAGACACTTCTATTCCTGTGTCCATATCCATTGCCAAAAAATTGCGTAGCCTTTTAATTTATATTACGCCGACTCAAGTTGATTCAAGTTTATTTAATCAAATAACATGTTTAAGGGCATTAAGGATATTCAGTGGTTATTCATCTGATGGACATCAAATGATGATTAATGCACTTTTAAAGGGGATAGGAAAATTGATTCATTTAAGATACCTCCAATTAGATGGCATGAAAATAGAAGAATTGTCAGAGACATATTGCGAGTTACTTAATTTGCAAACTTTAGACATAGAAGGATATCGCCCATGCAAAAGATTACCCCAAGGGATTGGAAAGTTGGTTAATCTCAGGCATTTAATACTTAGTCATAATGTTTTAGATTATATGCCTAAAGGAATAGAGAGATTAACTAGTCTTAGAACATTAAGTGAGTTTGTAGTTGTGAGAAGGGATGGCAAATATGGTAGTGAAGCATGTAACCTTGACGGTCTCAAAGAGTTAAATCACCTTCGAGGGTCTCTTAAAATTCGAGGGTTGAAGAACATTACAGATGTTGATGAGATTAAGAATGCGCATCTTGAGAAAAAGGAGAATCTTGTTCGTTTGCAATTAATGTTTTATGACTATTATATATATAGTGAAAGACGGACAGAGAGAATGGACCATGAAGAAATTATTGAAGCCTTAAGACCACCTCCAAATCTAGAGTCGTTAGAGATAGAATTATATGAAGGCAAGACTCTATTCCCAAATTGGATATTATCATTAAATAAGCTGAAGCATTTAAATATTAGCCATTGCCGTAACTTGGAGATTATGCCTCCTTTGGGAAAATTGCCATCACTTGAAGTACTCAAAGTATTGTTTATGAATCGTATAAAAAGAGTGGGTGATGAATTTTTGGGAATAGCAAGTAGTAGTGGCACATCTTCATCAATTACAGCCTTTCCTAAATTGAAAACACTCAAACTTGGGTATTTGTATGAATGGGAAGAGTGGGATTTTGGAAAAGAAGATATTACAGTCATGCCCCAACTCAACTACTTGGAGATTGCTGACTGTGGTAAATTGAAGTCAATTCCAGATCAACTTCTTCGGAGCACAGCAATGAAGACATTGGAGATTTATCGCTGTCCTGTTTTAAAAGAACGTTTCAGAAAAACGGGAGATGATTGGTCGAAGATCTCTCACATTCCTATAATCCGTATTACTGGTTAAGATGTGCGAAGTGGAACTTATTGAATTCAAATACTATTAACCCACAGTTTTTTTTTTTTTTTTAAACAAAATTATATTTAATTAGTTAGTTATTTGCAATGTGGAAGTAGCTGCAGTTTTTAATAATTTCTATTCAATCTTGTATAAAGCCTGCAGGAGAATGACGGGGAAGAAATCAGAGAGGAAATGCGGGTATATAGGATTCAAAAAAGGTGTATCAATTGGTTAGTCACTGCTCTCCAGATTCTTCTTCTTTTCATTTTTATTTTATTTTGGTGGTCAGTTTCGAAATCAAAATTTTCTATTCTCCAAACTTATGCAAACAGAGAGAGATCGAGGGAAACTAATTATGAATCGGTTAGTATTTATGGTTAAATGGATTCTATTCTCCATCTTTTCAATGAAACGCACAACAATGTCTGAATTTTTAAGTTGTTTTTCTTATAATGCAGAACATAATAGGTTTTGCTGCCCAAGTTAACTATGCTGAGAATTCAAAATCATGTTTCTTTTTCCAATGAAGTAACTGATCAGTAAAATCATAGGCTTGTTATCTGATTAGGATTGCAATTAATTTGTTTCATTTTATGGAAAATCGAATCAATTAATTTGTTCAGTTTGAAGTTTTATAGAATAGTATGAGATTGTATTTTTTGTGTTGTAAAAATTGGATTTTTGTTTATAGGATTCATTGATTTGGCTTTTAGGAGGATGACTTCAAGAGTGGCCAAACTAAGATGAAATATCCAGTTTATTCTGATTGATTTTCGTGTTGGGATTAGAATAAACTCATCAAGGTACATATACAACTTATTCATAGACGTGATTTCTTATTATATGAATATTTATTGATTTCTTATTCAAGCTTTTGTTAATCGGTTTAACTCTTACTCTGTTGTGGTTCATTTGTGTTGTTTATATTATATCTGTTATAAGTTATAGATAGCAAGAGAGCCATTATTGAGTTGTAAATCATCATTTTGCTCCTTTTTTTTTCCAGGTTCCTCCTGGCACAGCAGCAGTGATACTGGTCCCTTGGAGTTATTACTAGTGGTGATGAAACATCGGTATTATGATTGTGTATTGGTCATTGGTACCACAAGAAGAAAATTTGATTAAATGGTTTAGAAGAAAATGTGGAAACTATGACCTATTTTAGATGAAAAGAAAACAATGTCATTAAATGGTTTCTCTTTTCTTCTCCATGCTATGTTTTGATGTAATTTGCATCAACAAATAATTCAAACAGTAAGTATTTTACCTGTTAAGAATCTTCACCTCGGCTTTGTGAATCCAAATCAGAGTTCAGTAGGTCGGTCTCAATTGGGTAGTCTTTCAAAACTCTTAGACTATGCTCGAAAACTCTAAGACTATGCTAAAATTCAATACCCTAAAATGCGCATTATTACTCTGCGGTTTATATCCACCGTGCCTAGTCCCAAATAGTTGGGATATACGTGCGTAGGAATGTGCGGCATTTTCTCCATTTCGACACCAAAAATTATCGTTGACCACTATATATTTTGAAATTTTAACTCAATTCTGCTGATTGTTACACCCTAACCTTACTCCTAATTTTACAATATCAACTTTTTATTTGATAAATTTCAAAAAAAAAAAAAAAAAAACTAATTAAAATATAACCCCTAATTTACAAAAACATCCTAATTTCTTCAATTTTTATTAATTTCTCGTCAAATTAATTCTTTATAAAACCTTATTCATCACTCAAATAATATTTTTCTAAGATTAATTTATCCAAATTACACCCAACCTTAATCATAAATTTGAAAATTCCTAATTTCTAAGCCATACCTATGAATCTAGACTTGCTTTATTCATGCAATTTTTTTTAAGGTTGATATGAAATAGGATACGAAACAGACGAAACCCGATCCAAGATCCCGTAGACCCCCAAAGAACCTGTCATTGAAAACCTTTGGAGATAGCCTCAGATGAATTTTGCCAGAAAATAGGATGCCACAAAGGATGCTAACCCTTTGATAAGTCTTTGTTCAATCACTGAACGATAATAAAATTTTCTTAATCTCAAAGAAATTCACTATTCACGCACAAATAATAGGGTCCTCATTAAGAGTTGTTTTTGAGTTTAAATAGTAACATACTCAAACCCTAAGAGAGCTAAAAAGACTAATATAGCCTTAAACTACCCATTACCAACTAAAAGCCCATAAATCCTAATTTCTAGCCCATTTTGAACCCATAAATAAATAAAATAAACTAACTCAAAAAATAAATAAAAACAGACATTCACGTTGGTTCCATATATGAAAATAAATAATAAATAAGCCTAAACAAACGAAATCAATCCATGCTGCTAGGATCACATCAAAGGTAAATGTGGATACAACATCACACCCCAAAGTGGCATGTGCGTGACAGTCCCAAGTATAGGTATGTACAATTTAGTTCAGTTTGGTGTGACATGCATAATATTCGCCGATTTTATCTATTTTTATCGATTAAGATTTAAGTCAATTTTCTCTATTTCAATATATATCATCTATATGCTTTGGTCGATTTTCTCTATTTCAATATATCACCTATATACAAGTTTCTTAAGCAATGATAAATGAATAAATAATTAATCTTGCAATAAATAAAGAGTTAGGGATAAGGAAAATAACATCGTGAATTATAGTGGTTCGGCCAACAATGCCTACGTCTACTCCCCCAAGCCGCGCTTGAAATTTTTCACTATCAACAAAGTTTTCCGTGGCTCACCCGCAACCAAGAATCTTACACACTAGGTTCACTCCAAACCTTTACAATTTGAGTTTTAGATATAGACTCACTCAAAGACCTCAACTATGAGTTTTGTCCCTAGGCTCACTCAAAAACCTTAAAATGAGTTTTAGATAAATGCTCATTTTAGATAAAGGCTCACTCACAAACTTCTATACAATTGTTTAAATAAAGATTATGAACACACTCGAGCACTCACAAAGATAATGAAGATTCTAAGTGTGAATTGTTTACCTAAGTGTTCTAAGCTCACTACCAAATATTAGGGAGATGTATTTGTCTGCATCCCGAGTTTCAAACATAGAGGCTGGTTTCCTACTTCTACGACGGCTTAACACCCCAAAGTAGACAAGTAGTGAAAATGATGTGTAATGGTGAGTTTAAAGACAAAAGTCCCGAAAATACACTAGATTACTTAGAACACATAGCAGAGAATGCACAACACTAGGACACAGTTGGTACTTATGAGACATCTATAAAACCACAGTCATCTGTAGAGGCATGTTTAACCTTAGGGAAGACCATGATATTTCTTCTAAATATGCATCTCTAGCTAAAAAAGTAGAGGCATTAGAAATGAGGAAAAGTGATCATGTCAAGTCATTTCAAGAAGTCACATGTTATATCTATAATTCAATGAATATGTCACACAAGTTTGTCCAACATTGTTAGCCTTGCAAGAATGTCTTCATGAACAAGTCAGTTTCATAAACACCTTCAAGAGACCAAATCCAAACTCATACTCCTAAACCTATAATTCTGGTTTGAGAAATCATCCAAATTTTAATTGGAGGAATGATAATCAAGCATAACCATCGCAACAACCTCCCCGTATACACCAGAATTTCCAAAATTCCCATAATTATACACCATATATCCTACCGTCTAGGAAAAACCTCGAGGATACTTTGCATGCATTCATTGAGAAACATGAAGCCATCAATAACCAAAATGTGCAAACATTGATTGATTTGAAAGATACTTTTATCAAAATCACATATGCATTGACCATTAATGAGAAATGAAAGTTTCCTACACAATCACAGCCAAACCCCAAGACTCATCAAAATCCTCATTAGAGTAGTTTTGGTATACAACACATAGACCAAGTCAAATATGTTATTACTCTCTGCAGTAGTAAGGTCATCCACAGACCTAATCTTGAACATCGTAAAGTTGAAAATAAGTCATCTTCAGAGGGTAAGGAATGGGTTGATGAATCATTATTTATCGTTGATGATAATGATTTTTCACATGCTCCTTCATTTCCCCAAGCATTAAAAACAAATAAATTGAACCATTCTCCAGAGATATATGAAATATTCAAACTGGTGAAGGTCAATATTCATTGGTTAGATGTCATCAAACAAATACCATCTTATGCCAAATTTCTGAAAGACATATGCACCATTAAAATAGGACATTAGTTAAAAAAGAAAGCTTTTCTAGCCGAACAAGTAAGTTTCATTCTCTCAACCAATAATGCATTAAGATACAAAGACTTTGGTTGCCCAACTATTTCATGTATTATTGGAAATCACAAAATTGAACATGCATTGTTTGATCTTGGAGTCAGTGTCAATTTACTTCCATTTTCGATTTACCAACAACTTAATATTGGTGAGCTAAAACCAACGTCAATAGCTCTTTTACTTGTCGATAGATCAGTCAATATTATTGGGGTTGGTGCTCAGAGCGCCAATCCGGGCCGTATTTATGTTTGATTCATAAATACGAACATCTTTTTTTTTTCCATAATATTACTTGCTTAGTAGTAATACCTCTTGTTTTTATATACGTATTCGATCTAATTACTATCAGATTGAAACTAAATGTGGTTTAGTGATATGTATATATTAGACATCATCAAAATTCATTTTACGACTATGTCGCTAACAAGTAAGTGGGTAAGTCCTACACAAGTTGTGCCTAAAAAGTATGGAATAACTGCTGTAAAAATGATAAAGGAGAATCAATTCCAATTCGAAACTCATTTTGTTGGCGTATGTGCATTGAATATAGAAAACTAAATGACGCCACAAGAAAATATCATTTTCCTTTAACATTTCTTGACCAAATATTGGAAAGAGAAGCATGACATCCATATTATTGCTTTCTTGATGGTTACTCGGGTAATTATCAAATTCTCATTGCTTTAAAAGTCCGGGAAAATACCACATTCACATGTTCCTTTGGAACATTTTCATTTAGGAAAATGTCATTTGGACTTCGTAATGCACCAATAAAATTCCAACGATGCATGTTAAGCATATCCAGTGACATAATTTAACATTGTTTAGAGGTATTTATGGATGATATAACTATTTTTGGGAACTCATTTGATAATTAATTGAATAATTTGGAAAATATTTTGAAAAGATGAGAAGAAAAAAGACTTGTCTTAAACTAGAAAAATGTCACTTCATGACTGATTCATGAATTATTTTCGATCATGTTGTGTCGTATAAAGGTATTGAGTTGACAAGGTAAAAATAAAGGTGATCTTTAAACTAGCACCACCAAAAATAGTTAGGAAAATTCGTTTTTTCTTAGAACATGCATGACTTTATTTGAGGTTCATTAAAAACTTCAGTACCATATCCAAACCATTGTGTAACCTCCTATTAAAATATGTAACATTTCAATATACAGAAGAATTTCAAAAATCATTTGAAAAGATTATCAGTCTTTTAACTTTTACCCTATCATGCAATTCCCAACGTGATGCATATTTGGCCAATGAAGCAACAAAGAGATTCACATCAAGCAACTGGGTTCTTATGGAAATTGCCTGCACTAGGTCTTCGCATGACCTATTTGCTGCGAAGCATGCCTACCTTGCTCGTTACAAGAAATCCCTCGAGGAAGATGTTGCATATCACACATCTGGAGACTTCCGCAAGGTACACCCTTCAATCTCTGTCAGTTAATTAGATTTTCCAGTAATTAAAAGTGAGGGAAAAAACACGGAAAATGCTTTTTATGCCCTATTCTTCTAATGCTTCCTTACTTTCTTCTCTAGTAATTGCAATAATGAAATAGTAGAATATTGTTTACTAATTATAGATCCCTTGCAGCTTTTGGTTCCTCTTGTGAGCACATTCCGATATGAAGGTGACGAGGTGCACATGATGTTGGCAAAATCAGAAGCTAAGATTATTCGTGACAAGATTTCTGACAAAGATTATGCTCATGAGGAGCTTATCAGGATTCTGACTACAAGGAGCAAGGCACAGCTTAATGCAACTCTGAATCATTACAACAACGCTTATGGAAATGCCATCAACAAGGTGACATGACTTGTAGCAGTTGTAACTAAGAATGTTTCGTAGGCTAATTGAAACCATATTCTACACATTCGGAAATGGATTCTACTTCATCTACTAATCTGGAAATGCTGAAGGATAATTTGTTTGAATTATAGATGGTAACTGGGTATTTGTTTGCAGGATTTAAAGGCTGATCCCAATGATGAATTCCTCAAACTGCTGAGAGCTGCAATCAAGTGCTTGACCTACCCTGAGAAACACTTTGCAAAGGTTCTGCGACTGGCCATCAACAAGTTGGGGACCGATGAATGGGCTCTTACAAGGGTTGTCACCACTCGTGCTGAGGTGGATATGCAACGTATCAAGGAGGAATACCAAAGACGCAACACGGTCACTCTTGAAAAGGCAATTGCTGGCGACACTTCTGGAGACTATGAGAGAATGCTTCTTGCTTTGATTGGACATGGAGATGCTTGAGCAATGCTTCTGTATCAGTGGTCTTCTTTCATATGAAAAAGGTTTATGCTGTGTCATATGGTTTATCGTTCGTTCGGATGCTTATCTTGTTTCGGGTGAGTTTATGCACTCTTGTCATATGGTTTATCGTTTGTTCGGATGCTTAATCTTGTTTCGGGTGTGTTTATGCACCATCTATCTGTTTTGTTAAGAGATTTAAGATGGAATGTTATGAATGAATTGAGGTTTTAATAAAGTGTGTTTTTGCTGATTGTTGCAATTGACTACTGAGTCTGGCATATTAGAAAGTAAGGGTGTTCACGGATCGGGTCATATTTTTTGATTTTTTTTGACCCGATCGGGTCGGGTCATTCGAATACAATATATATATATATTTTTGATACAATTTTCACAAGGTTGTCAGTAGCCGAATTGGTGAAATGTCTGGTTTATATCCTCCTAATCAAGAGTTCGAATCCCACAGGAAGGTAGGATTCGAACCATGGAACACCTGATGACCAAAGAAGGACATTACCACTTGAGCTACAACAATTTCTTGTCAAAATCGTATCATGAAAAATATATATATTATAATTGTAATATTACTTGCTTCGGGTCGGGTCAGACCCGATTTTCCTGCCCGAAACTTGTGATCCGATCCGATTTTTCGGGTCGGGTTCGGGTTGACCTGAAAATGCATTTTAAAATTAATAAACCCGACCGGGTCGGGTCGAATCATTGCGGGTCGGGTCGGGTCGGGTCGCGGGTTGACCCGACCCTATGAACACCCCTAGGACTATACTATCATAAAATGGATGGATTCATGAAAGTTGAATTACTCAAATCCCCACTAATTTTTTTATTTTTATTGTGGAATCGTTGGAAATCCCACCGCCAAATCACCATTTTCGGGATTTAAGTGGAGCCGTCTTTTGTCATTCCTTATTATATAATATTAATGATGAAATTAAAAAAAAATGAAATTGTTACAAAGTCTATTAAATCTTTACTTTATGGATTATTATTATTATTTAATCATCAAGTGTATATTCTCTTAGAGAGGGAGGGGGAATACTTATTTTAAATGTATTTCCTTTTTTTCAAGTCTATATTAATTGTAAATGTCAAATTTGACTTTTTTTTTAACGAGACAACGTAGTTATTTTAAAGTTTATGATTTGTAAGTCAATTAATATATATATATATATATATATATATATATATATATATATATATATATATATATATATATATATATATATATATATATATATATTTTCTTCATAAAACTTTTATGAAAAAATGAAAAAAAATCATTTAATAATTGAAATCCACACGTGTAGTACAAATAAGTTCAAAATTCAAATCTACTAGTATGGAATCATAGTTTGGATGAAGTGCATCATTATTTAGTAATGTATGGTATGATATGATACGATATTATATGGTATTAATATACCATAATTATCGTTTCCATATTTGAGAAGATGATATACTACGATATAGTTAAATAGTATGTTTTTGTTTGATTTGATGATATGATATGATTCCAAATATGATAAAATGATTAAAATGTCCTCAAATATTTTTTGTACTTTATGGAAATTCAGTCAGTTAAGTGCTCAAATATGTTTGGGAAGACTTTTTAACTATTTTTGTTTATTAATATAATATATTTAATAGGTTAGAATTGATATTTTAAAATTTTATTAAGAATATTTAAAAATACAAAATTGTAAAAACATGACAAACCACCAAATTCATGATTTAAAAAACTCTCCAAAATTTATAGTTTTCAAATTATGAGAAACCAAACTACAACAACAATTTGAATTATACTATACTATATGAGATCATGACAAACCATGAAATAAATAAAGTGTAACTGAATTTAATGGTAGTGCCACTTCACTACAAGGACTAAATAATAATTCATCAAATAAAAAAATCAACTATTATTTAACATGTGACTATTATTATCAATTAAATAATTCAATAGCCAATCATATAGTGCTCTGAACTAATAGTGCATTTACGTATTTATAATCAGAATGAATTGGAATCGGAAGAATTAGAATCAAAATTAACTATGATATAAAATTAATAATTTAATAGCCAAATCACTCCTTTCCAGTTGGTAAATGATGCTTCATTTGTCATTCCTTATTATATAATCGTAACTATGATATAAAATTAATGAATTATCAAAAAGTATTAAATCTCTACTTTATGGATTATTATTATAATTATTTAATCCTCAAGTGTAGTATAAATAAGTTCAAAATTCAAATCTACTAGCATGGACCCATAGTTTGGATGAAGTGCACGATTATTTAGTAATATAAGATATGATATTATATGGTATTATATCATAATTATCATTTCCATGTATGAGAAGATATACTGTGATATGGTAAAATAGTATGTTTAGTTTGATTTGATGGTATGATATGATTTCAAAAATGATAAAATAACTAAAATGTCTTCAAATATTTCTTATGCTTTATGGAAATTGAATTAGTTATGCGCTCAAATATGTTTGAGAAGACTTTTTAACTATTTTTGTTTATTAATGTAATATATATAATACGGTAGAATTGGTATTTAAAATTTCATTAAGAACATTTTAGGAATACAAAATTATAAAAGCATGACAAGCCACAAAATCCATGATTTAAAAAACTCTCTAAAATTCATGATTTTCATATTATGAAATTATAATTAGAAATCATATCATGAATATAGAAGTCAAAACAAATAAGAATTTGAACTATCCAAAACAAATAAGAATTTGAACTATCCCATACTATATGAAATCATGACAAATCATGAAACAAACAAAGTGTAAATTGACTTAATGATAGTGCCACTTCACCACAAGGACTAAATAATAATTTCTCAGAGAAAAAAAATCAACTATTATTTAACATGCGACTATTATTATCATTTAAATAACTCAATAGCCAACCATCTAGTGCTCTGAACTAATAGAATATTTACGTATCCGTAATCGGAATGAATTGGAATGAATTGGAATTGAAAGAGTTAGAATCAAAATTAAAATAAATAATTTACTTAATTGTGAGAATCATCGTGGGAATCAAATAGTATTTCCATTAATGTATTTGCTTTGTTATAATCGAAATGAATTGTTAAAAAATTATGAAAATACCTTAATTAAAATTACAGATTAATTTATTATTAATAACTAACTTATTATTAATTAGTAATTAATTAATTAGATAATTAATTATTAATAAATTTTTATTATTACTAAAATTAATATTAAAATTAATATTTTTTTTATTTAAATAAAAAAGGACAATTATGGAATTTACAAAATATATGAAGGATAAAAAAGGAATTCAAGGAATACGAGTCTCGTTCCTAACACCGCTCTGGGAATAGGAATCCCATTGGTGAATCCCACCCATTTTCTAAGTCCATGGAAGCAAATAAACATCAAGCAACAATCATTCAAATGAAGTAAACACACCATAATAAGTACCATTCAAACACGCACTCTGTGCTGATTATCATCAAGCATTGCAGTCAGTCAAAACACAGCATCCATGCGGGAAGGCATACATATCTACTGATATTTAAGCGAAAAATATACCGGAAGTTAATCCAATGAAATGCTGCTCTCACCACCAGGGGGCTTGCGAACACCACGTAAATAGTCTCGGTATCCTGCCTTCTCATCAGCGAAGATGTTGCTGCCGCCCATTTCTCTCAGCGTATCATTTCTTAGAGGCTTCTCGGCAAACCCTGCGGGTACATCTCCCTTAAAGATATCGTTCCCTGTCCGCTCTGCAAACTTCTGGTTATCTATTTTCTTTGATGTCTTGGCTACAGGTTCTTCATGCAACAGATTATTGCTCTGACCGCGACCTCCAGAAGGCTACAAACATTTAGAATACAAAAATTCAGTACAAGTCACAAGACTAAATACCACAAATATGTACGTTAAAATTGTATCCACATCAATCTAAACAAAAATTAACCTTAAATTGCCCATACAAGCCCACTGTAGAAAAGGGAAATGCAATGGCAGGATGAAAGCATAACTTATTTCGGTCAACATGCTTGGAATTTTCTTTAACCCCATTGGAATGTCATTAATTAGAAACAAAAACTAAGTGAAGTGAGAAAATAGAGATGGGGAAATTATAAACGTGGACATGATGTGAAAACAAAACCCTTGAAAGAGTAAGAAAATCCAAGTTATCACTGCTCCATGAAATTTAAAGAATAATTTAAAAAATTCTTAAAAACTGTGACATTTCGTGAGATGTAGAAAGATGGAAAGCATATAATTTCAGTTTCACAGCATCAATACAGCAGTATTGCCCGTGGAGCCTCCAATGGAATTTTATTAGCATTTTCATGCAAGAAAGCATTTAAAAAGAG
Organism: Zanthoxylum bungeanum; assembly: GCA_019454045.1. Taxonomy (NCBI): domain Eukaryota; kingdom Viridiplantae; phylum Streptophyta; class Magnoliopsida; order Sapindales; family Rutaceae; genus Zanthoxylum; species Zanthoxylum bungeanum. The sequence goes on along the minus strand of SKCR01023474.1, from coordinate 31,605 downwards.
AGATGAATGGATGAGGGATGAGAGTATGGATAGACAGAAAATGATTGTTGCAAAACCGAAATGTATCTGACATTGGACACTTTGACGGATGTGCGCAAATTCCTTGGTGCAGGTTCTCCCATGTCTTTATTTTCTTTTGATTCCAAGGAGTATGCAGGAGCCAATGATTGAGGCCGTATTTCAGACGCAGGGCTGAATATGCCATGACCAGTAATCTCCTTGAACTTTGCATCTGATATCTGCTTTTTGGTCTTCGAATCTGACTCAGTTTGCAGTGACCCACTTAAGTCACGCTGCTTTGCTACCTCTGGTATTGAGATAAGCTTCTTCGGAGGAACAGTCTCTTCATCACTGAATGAAATCTGGCTGATTCGATTCATTGCTTGCTGAAAATTCAACCACCAGAAACTAAGGAGTAAGCATTGCATTGGCATCATGATGAACTCCCGATGTCTATGCATGCATCTATTGAACTCTGAATATATTTAATACCTGATAAACACGCACAGATGTTTTGTCATTACGATTAGTAGCATCAGATTCTGATGCATTGTTTTCATCATTGGCCGCAAATATGCCGCTGCCAGTCGTCTCTTTAATTTATAACCTGAACAAGGCTTCCTGAACACATTACATTGAACAATTTCAGATGAACTTACATATGTGATAACCTCACATGTAACTAGAAATAAAGGGAATGAGCAAACCCTTTATAATGCAAATTCTAAATATGCAGCCCTATGTTTGAATATGCGACAGATACATGCCCAGGTGACGATGTATGGCTAATTATTTAATCCACAACTTTGACACTATTCACAAAGAGTAACAAAATTGCGTCGTGTCCTGTAACTCCAGTTGCTCAACAGATAGTGATAGACACACAGAATCCAGATGCAGCATTGAAACAAAGATAACTTGGGATTGAAAAGCTTCCTTAATCAAGTTAGCAAAAAATTGTATGGCAATTATCACACACTAAGATAACAAAAAGTCCCAAATCAATTCATGTAATTGCTTGATAAATCATAAATCTCCCTTCACCCAAAAGCCCAATGTATGAAATTCTTATCTTTATTTCATTTGCTCTCACAGTTGGGATTTATAAAAACACCTTAAATATTAAAATTTGAAAGGCAAAAATAATACATCCATTTTCTTTAAAAAAAAAAAAAATTGTTATAGTTAGTTAGCATGAAATAAAGTTAGTTAATTAATTAAATTAACATTTAAAAAAAAGAAAGAAGCCGATTCCACATTCATCCACTGACCATTGTCACATGCGAATCAAAAACTGAACTTGACACCAAAAACCAAACACAAAACGCAGCGTTTCAATAAACAGATCGAGAGTTGAATGGACTTACTTCTTGTTAAGAAACTGTGATTCTTCATCAGTAACCCGGCCTCCGAACAACGCTTTGCCCATCCCTTCCGACGGCTGAGATGTGATCAATCAAAAATTTAAAAAAAAATTAAAATTTTATCCGAATTAGCAAAATGACATGGCGAATTTGAAAACTTTACTCAAAAAATTAAAATACCTGGTGAGAGCGAGGGGCGGGGACGGAAGGACGGTGAGAGGAGTCGGAAGAAGGAGTTTCGGGCCACGTCAGAAGATCGGAAGTAGACACGTGTGGCTTTCTTACTGGTGTGGCCATTTCTAATCTAGATTCAGATTTGATTGTAGCTTTTCAAGGAAATTTTGAAAACGAAGAGTTAGATATTTTTAGATTATTTTTATAGGTAAGAAGACGCATTTGCCCCTCATGTTAAGCGATAATATATGGACTTAAAATCTCTAAATTTTTCAAAAAAAAAAAAAAACATGTAGAATTCGTTGTTAATAAATTTTATTATTTTACATGAACAAATATATTATTTAATATATATAATTATTAAAATAAACAAATCTGTTAAGAAACAAGAGATTAAATGTTTTTTTTTAAATGATATAGAGTTATATGTCATTTTCTTTTTTTGGGATAAAGCCCCATGAGTTCTTAATTTTTTCATAATCTCTCGTCAAGTTCTTGATTTTTTTTCATAATATTTTGTTAAGTCCTTATAGTTAAAAACTAATGGTAACATATCCATTTATTTTTTTTCGTTTGTTGCCCTTTATCAAATTTATAAATAATAAAAAAAAAATTATAACGTCAATAATTATGAGACTTATATGATGTATTAAAAGCATAAAAAATAAAATGTAAATTTTTATAAGTTAACTTACATTATTTTCCATATTAATGATTTTTTAATTAAAAAGAATAATAAAACGAAAAATTATCAATTGTCAATATTATTTTCCATATTAACGATTTTTTAATTAAAAAAGAATAATAAAATGAAAAATTATCAATTGTTAAGATTTTAGGCTTTCTGATTAATTAAATACAAATCTTCTCATGATTTATTTTTTAACTTTAAGTTCATAAACAGCAGCCAAAACTTGTGTTCCAACCCATATATATAAAAAAAAAATAACATTTTTGAAATAAATATAAGAATTTTGAAATGAAAAATATATATTAAAAAAATTGATGGTGATAAAGGAGTTGAAATCTTGGAGGAGAAATGCAGAGAGAACTAACGAAAGAGAGAAATTTTTTTTAATTTATTGTGTATGTCTATAATTATTGATGTCACATTTTTATTTATAAATAAAATGTAAAAATGAAAAATAACAAAACAAATAAATATATTATCAAAGACTTGACGATATAACATGAAAATAATAGGGATTCAGAGGATTTTCTCATTTTTTTGGGTATCAAGATTCCCGAATATGGGTGATGTATTAAAATACAATTAAAAATCCCAACTACATTATTACCTTTGAAATTGTTTAATCATATGCTAACCAACCTATTGAGAGTTATAAATTAATAATATAAAAAGAGTCATGAGTGTTGCATTAATATATTATAAAGAGTTTAATACAAATCATGAATATGAAAGAATTAGTATCCTAAGCTCACGAGAAAAGAAAGAGTACACAAAGATACAATTATGAGTATATATAGCAAGGAAAAATTATCCTAAATTTGGTCATCGATTGACAAATGAACCCCACTTATATCTTGGAATAATTCAAATTAGTAATTAAAAGATTGAATGGTGAGTGATGACAAAGAAATGGAGGATATGCTGTTTCTTTTCTGCCCCTAGGAATGTCTTCACTTGTTTTCCAAAATCCTTTTTATTTTCAAGAGCTAATCCAATGAAAGCTCTCAGGATTTTTCTCAGCACTGTGCTCTGCTTTGAAATTGCATTCACTACTGATGTGTCAGGAGGAACCTGCAATAAAAAAAAATGGTGATTTTTATACATCATCAACTCATTAATGGCTCTTGAAGTCATCCATTTTTTACAACACAATCTCATAATACTCTATAAAACTTCAAACCAAACTGAACCAAGTTAATTGATTCGATTTTCCATAAATTGAAACAAATTAATTGCAATCCTAATCAGATAACGAGCCTATGACTTTATTGATCACTTACTTCATTGGGAAAAAAACATGATTTTGAATTCTCAGTTGGACAGCAATACCTATTATGTTCTGCATTATAAGAAAAACAACATAAATAATCAGACATTGATGTGCTTTTCATTGAAAAGATGGAGAATAGAATCCACATAACATCACTACTCAAAACCATAAATACTAACCGATTTCGTAATTAGTGCATGAGATAGGCATTTGAATCCTATCCATCATTTCTATGGATTCTTCTCAGGCTTTATACAAGATTGAATAGAAATTATTAAAAACTACAGCTACTTCCACATTGCAAATAACTAACTAATTAATATAATTTTAAAAATAAACAACATAAATAAACCACAATAGAGCAAGAGTCAAACCGATTGACAAAAGCTTGAGGGGCTAAGAGATTAATGCCATAATTGTTTTCTAAATGGTTGTTGGTTAGAAATGATTTGGTACCCAGTAACCAATAAATATTCATATAATAAGAAATCACTTCTATGAATAAGTTGTATATGTACCTTGATGAGTTTATTCTAATCCCAACACGAGAAACAATCAGAATAAACTGCAAATTTCATCTTAGTCTGGCCACTTTTGAAGTCATCCTCCTAATAGCCAAATCAGTAAATCCTATAAATAAAAATCCGATTTTTACAACACAAAAAACACAATCTCATACTATTCTATAAAACTTCAGACTGAACAAATTAATTGATTCGATTTTCCATCAAATGAAACAAATTAATTGTAATTCCAGTCAGATAAGAGCCTATGAATTTATTGATCACTTACTTCATTGAAAAAAGAAACATGATTTTGAATTCTCAGCATATCTAACTTGGACAGCAAAACTTGTTCACAACTTAAAAAAACAATTAAATCAATTAAAAGATTCAATCTACATTAAAGTCAGTCAAAAAAAAAAAAAAATTAAAGAAGAAACTCACTCTGGATTTGCTATGACATCACCAGTAAGAGTTAAGATACTGTTTCCACCCCTACCCACAAGCATAACCTTAGGGTCTGTTTGGTTCAACGGAGGGGAGGGGAGGGGAGGGATTTTAATGGAGGGGAGGGGAGGGGAGGGGAGGGGAGGGGAGGGATTTTATTAAATATATGTTGGTTCAAAGGAGGGGAGGGGAGGGGAGGAGAGAGTTTTTAATTAAATATATGTTTGGTTAAAGAGGAGAGGAGAGAGATTTTAAAACTAATTTACTATTTTATCCTTCAAGCATTTTATAAATAAAATTAAAACAATATAGACTTATATTATCTTTGAATTAAACAAATAATAAAATTAAAATTAAAAGCTCTACATATACGTGTTATTAAAAATAAAATTAAAACAAATATAAGATAAGAGAATAAAAAGAATTGATGGTGAAGCAAATATAAGAGAGATTTGTAATTAAGAAAATTTTGGATTTTAATGTATAAGTAGGGATAATTTAGTAAATGCATTTAATATTTAATTGCTCACTTTCTCTCCCCTCCAAAACCCCCCACTTTTGGAGGGGAGCAAAAATTGGCTTAGGAGGGATTTTGCTCCCCTCCCCTCCCCTCCCCTCCCCTCCAAAAAATTGAACCAAACAACTATAATTTAAAATAATCCCTCCCCTCCCCTCCCCCCCCTCCCCTCCAAAACCCCCCAACAAACATAGCCTTAGAAAAAAAATGCTAAGAAAATTTTGATTTCGAAACTGACCACCCAAAAATAAACAAAATGAAAAGAAGAAGAATCTGGAGAACAGTGACTAACCAATTTGATTGTAGGGATGTGAGAGATCTTCTATAAGGATTGTAGAGATCTTCAATAACCAGAATCTGAAGAATTTTAGGGAAAACTGACCACCAAACTAACCATCAATAAGGATTTTAGGGATGTGAGAGATCTTCGACCAATTGTCTCCCCTTTTTTTGAAACGTTCTCTTAAAATAGGACAGCCACCAATTTCCAATGTCTTCATTGTTGTGCTCCGAAGAAGTTGATCTGGAATCGACTTCAGTTTATCACATCGATAAATCTCCAAGTAGTTGAGTTGGGGCATGACTGTAATATCTTCTTTTCCAAAATCCCACTCTTCCCATTCATGCAAATACCAAAATCTGAGTGTTTTCAATTTAGGAAAGGCTGTAATTGATGAAGATGTGCCACTACTACTTGCTATTCCCAAAAATTCATCACCCACTCTTTTTATTCGAAGAATAACCGATATTTTGAGTACTTCAAGTGATGGCAATTTTCCCAAAGGAGGCATAATCTCCAAGTTATGGCAATTGTTAATCTTTAAATCCTTCAGCTTATTTAATGATAATATCCAATTTGCGAACAGAGTCTTGCCTCCATAGAAAATTATCCCTAACGACTCCAGATTTGGAGGTGGTTGTAAGGCTTCAATAATTTCTTCATGATCCATTCTCTCTGTCCGTCTTTCAGGATATCTATAATCGTCATACAACATTAAGTGCAAACGACCAAGATTCTCTTTTTTCTCAAGATGCGCATTCTTAACCTCATCAACATCTGTAACGTTCTCCAACCCTCGAATTCTAAGAGACCCTCGAAGGTGATTTAACTCTTTGAGACCATCAAACTTACATGCTTCACTATCATATTTACTCACAACTACAAACTCACTTAATGTTCTAAGACTAGTTAATCTCTTTATTCCTTTAGGCATATAATCTAAACGATTATTATCAAATATTAAATGCCTGAGATTAACTAACTTTCCAATCCCTTGGGGTAATCTTTTGTATCTGTAACATTCTCGGATGTCTAAAGTTTGCAAATTAAGTAACTTGCAACATTTCTCTGGCAATTCATCCATATACATGCCATGTAATTGGAGGTATCTTAAATGAATCAATTTTCCTATCCCCTTGAAAAGTGCATTAATCATCATTTGATCTCCATCAGATGAATCACTACTGAATATCCTTAATGCTCTTAAACATGTCATTTGATCAAATAATCTTTGAGAAGAATGCACTTGAGCCCACTTAATATTAATTAAAAGGCTACGCAGTTTTTTGGCATTGGATAAGGATACAGGAATAGAAACGTCTTCTTCTAACACCAACATTAAATGTCGAAGCTTCTCGTGATCAAAAGTGCTTATGGATTCTTGAACACCATCAATTTGCACGAAAGAACACTCCTTTTTAGTAAGAAGTTGTGCAAAATCATGCACTATGTCATGCATTTTGCAGCTTATAATAGTACCTCCCTCGTCACTTTGAAACTCTTGTAAGAAAGATCTTGCGGCTAAGCAATTAAAATACTCTTGACCAATCATCTCCAAATCTTTACTTTTTTTTACCTCAATATAACCTTGAGCAATCCATAACTTAATCAATTCATCCTTTTCTAGATTATAATCTTTTGGGAAGACTGCACAATAAGAGAAACACTGTTTTATCTTGGAAGGTAAATCATTATAACTTAGTAGTAGTGGAGCTACAACACCTTCTTCAAACTTTTTTTGCTCCCACAACTCACTATTTAATATAATTTGCCACTCTTCCCAACTTTTTTTAAATTGCAAGAGACTCCCGATGGTTTTGGCAGCAAGTGGCAAGCCCTTACACCTCTCTACAATTTTTCTACCAATTTTTTGCAGTTGTTCATAGTCAGACTCAGAATGAGATCTACCAAAAAATGCAATTATTTGGAACAACGACCAACATTGTTGTTCAGATAATTCTTTGATGGAGATAAAATCAGTTGACTGCATCATTTTAGCAGTTTCCTCCTTACGAGTGGTAACCAAAATCTTACTTCCGCGAAGTCCATTCATTAGACAATTGCGGAATGGCTCCCACTTGCGATAATCATCTGTCCACACATCATCTAAGACAAGGAAAAATCTTTTCCCTGAAACAGATTCATTAATGCATTGAAGAAGTGAATTCAACTCGTCTAAATTAGGGGCAGAACCTTTCAAAGCTTCAATGATTGCATTTTGAACCCTAAGCTCTTCAATGATTGCTTTTGCAACCCTAATCACATCAAAACGGTCTGATACACACACCCACATTTTTATATGAAAATGGTTAATGACATCAATATCATTGAAGGCATATTGAGCAAGAGTTGTCTTGCCAATGCCACCCATCCCTACAAGAGAGATGATTTGGACGGCATTCTGTTCTGCACTACCCTCACATAACAACTTGCTCTTCAGAGTATTATTCTCCTCATCTCTACCGCATACTTCTGACACATTAATTAAGGCAGTACTTGGTAACCGCTCAGATTTCTCAACACTGCTAATGACATTCAAATTAAACAAATCTTTCTGTCTAGAAATATCATCTATTCTTTCATTGATTTCTTTTATCTTTAGAGCAATATGACGACGCATAAAGATTTGTTTGAATCCAAAGCAAGAGGCAGCGGGAAAGAAGGAACATACCTTCTTCGTCTGAGAATTCTCATCATCATCATCACCTTCGATTTTCAGTTTGAGCCTTGCAGTGTTCCACTCATCCAACACATCCTCCATGTCGTAAGATGCGTGTTTGAGATTTTCTAACCAAAGTCTCACCCTTTCCTCCTTCCATTGCCTTTGCTCTGCATCAACCATCAGAGCTTGCATGGCTTCGAAATTGGATCTCAGCCTCTTCACTTCTCGGCCAACACCCGTTACAAGCCTCACCCGTTCTTTTGCCTCTTCAAATGTCGTTGAAATCAGCTGCTCCAACACTGCGGAAACGATCGCATCAACCATATTGAAGGAAGTTTGTAAATTATTTCCAAAATGCTGAAAAATTATGATGTTGTTGTGAGGATGCCCGCATGTTATGCCAGTTCTTATAGTGCATGTAAAGTAAGTAATCATGGAATATTTTATTTTGCTCCATGTTACAGATGCTTTACTTGTTTATCATCCTTTCTTATAGTTATAGATACTTTACTTGTTTATCATTTTTTTATTGAAAGGAAAGTAATTCTTTTATTGATTCGACAGGGTAAATAACAAACTATTGTTTGCTGGGAATTCAAGAGTCTTATAGATGCTTTTCTTGTTTATCTTTTTCTTATAGATGTTTACTTGTTTATCATTTTTTTAATTGAAAAGAAAGTAATTCTTTCATTGATTCCACAGAGTGAATAACAAATTAATATTGCTTTCAAGGTCTGCTAATGGAGTGCAATAAATATAGTTGAAAGTGTTGGGTTTTGGATGGTAATTCGGGTAAACGCAGCGGATAGCAGAAAATCAAAATTTTTCAATTTCAATTATTTTTCTTGAGTAATTAAAATAAACTAATATATTTCAATTAATCAATATTTAATAACTGAAATTTTTTACCCAAAAATCAGATTTTCAGAAATTACCAATTTGCCCTAAAACTTTAAATTTTAATCATTTTAGTCTAAAATTGTCAAATACAATTTTAATTGATTCTAAATCAATTCTAAAATGATTTATTTATGTCTAATACATAAAAATTCAGATTTGCAATTTCAGAAACCGAATTTTCTTAATTGCCAATAGGTCCCTCAATTTTCAAGAATTTGCAATTTAGTCATTTACGTTCAAAACATATCCAAATCAATTCCAAAATTTTAATTTATTCTATTTTTTAGTTGTTTTTTTGACTTTTTAGCACTCGTGGTAAATAATGATTGACTTGTTGAATGGATGACGTGGTACCACTGTTACACCAAAGATGAAATCCCACGTAACAGCACTTAAAAAACCATAAATACTAACAGATTTCATAATTAGTGCAACCACTTGAATCTTCCCAAGAAATACGGATTGTATTTGACCTTATTAGTAAACTATTCTTTAAGGATATATTCCTAGTTGTATTAAATATTTTTTTAAAATAATCTATTACACAATTTACATTCATAAATGATTTACATTCATCGTTACTAGCAATCGTGAAATGTGTTTAATTTAACTTAATATTACAAAATATGAGTTCAAAATTTGGATTTCGAGTACCCAAACACCTGAATTTGTAAAATTTGAATTTTCACTTAAATGAGGAAAAGTGATTGTGTTTGTAGAGTTGACAAATAGATTGGACTTAAAAAAAAAAATTATCTTCAAATTCAAGTACTATTTATTAATTTTTTCAAATGAAAAAACATTTAAATTATGATTAGATTTTTTCAAATCCAACCCATTTACCAAGCGTACTTGTTTAAGTCTAGAACTCGAAATTTTTTTTATTTATCATGTTGGAGATTGCATACAAGTTCAATTCTTTTTTTTTATCTTATAAAAAAAACATATAAGATTTTTATTTACACCATATAAGATTTTTCTTTTATTTAAATATTTTAATTCATGTCTCAAATCTTTTATATTTATGAGAAAATAACTGTTAAATTTACAAACCCAGACTAATTATGATCATTACTTTAAAAAAAAATAAAATTGAAAATTAAACATCCTTCAATTCCAATTCCAAGTCCAAGTCCATTTTCAATTTTTTTTCTTATATATTTATGAGAAAATAACTGTTAAATTTGTGTTTGTAGAGTAGATAACTTACATCATAAAAGAAATAATTCTCTTTATGTTATGTAACAAAAGCAGAGCCATCAATACTTTCCTAAGGCCTAACAAACATTTCAAACTATCAATAATTTAGAACCTATATAATTAATTCATTTTACACCAAAACGGATTTTTCCTGTGAGAATGTCGCAAAATTACCTGAGCACCGGCTTTGCTGCCTCTGGTATTGAGATAAGCTTCTTCAGAGGAACAGTCTCTTCGACACTGAATGAAATCTGGCTGATTTGATTCATTGCTTGCTGAAAATTCAACCACCAAAAACTAAGGAGTGAGGATTGCACTGGCATCATGATAAACTCCCGATGTCTATGCATGCATCTATTGAACTCTGAATATATTTAATACCTGATAAACACGCACAGATGTTTTGTCATTACGGTTAGTAGCATCAGATTCTGATGCATTGTTTTCATCATTGGCCGCAAATATGCCACTTCCAGTCATCTCCTTTAATTTATAACCTGAACAAGGCTTCCTGAAAACATTACATATGTGATAACCTCACAAGTAACTAGAAAAAATGGGAATGAGCAAGCCCTTTATAATGCAAATTCTAAATTATGCAGCCTTATGTTTGAATATGCAACAGATACATGCCCAGGTGACGATGTATGGCTAATTATTTAATCCACAACTTTGACACTATTCACAAAGAGTAACAAAATTGTGCCGTGTCCTGTAACTCCAGTTGCTCAACAGATAGTGATAGACAACTTTGACACTATTCACGAAGAGTAACAAAATTGTGTCGTTTCCTGTAACTCCAGTTGCTCAACAGATAGTGATAGACACACAGAATCCAGATGCAACATTGAAACAAAGATAACTTGTGATTGAAAAGCTTCCTTGATCAAGTTAGCAAAAAATTGTATGGCAATTATCACACACTAAGATAACAAAAAGTCCCGAATAAATTCATGTAATTGCTTGATAAATCATAAATCTCCTGTTGTGATTCACCGATCACTTTAGAGTGTATTTGAGGAAAAACCGAATTGTATTTATTACTCTCAAGAATAAATACTACAAGTTTACAACTAGAAACTTAACAAAAAACCTCACACTCTCTCAAGCTCTCTACTTGGAGCTTACACACACATTGGGATGATTTACAATGATCCTAAGGCTCAAATTTATAGTGATCAAACCGCGTGAACAGTGTCACGCGGTTTGCCAACTTGCACACACACACAAAGGCTGGCAACACGTTTGTTGCTCTCTTTTCAAACTTCACTTCAAGCTTTCGGTGCCCCTGCTGTCTTCATTGCTTGCTGACTTCTTCTTTTTTGCATGGCTGTCTTCCTCATGCAAAAGCATGAGCTGGAACCACAACAAATCTCCCCCTCGGTGAAGATTTCTCAAAATCTGAGCCGACTATCAATCATCCAAACCGGATCCTCCCCTGGCTGCATCTGTATGACTGCCTACGTACCCTGAGTTAGGATCAAGTCAATCGTAGTTCTCTGTATCTGAAAAATAATCGTCATCTGACAGCTATCCCGGTTATGTCTCTGCACAACTCTAGCTTGTCCCGATTATCATTCTTTTGTTGACATGTCCGCTGTGTCTCTGCACAGCACACTTCACTGCATCTCTGTACAGTATTCTCCTGCTATGTCTCTGCATAGTACAATCCACTGTGTCTCTGCACATTAATCTTCTGTCATGTTTCTTCACCCATTTGTTCCTCAGTGCCTTCTTGCCTTTGGGAAACTCTCTGGCTCCCCCACATCAGTAAGCAGAATATATTCAGATCCCGGATATCTGGTTGATGGAATCCTGCCTCGCTCAGATCTTCTTGTCTGAGGTCCACTGGTTTCAGGAGGTCTATCATCATCCATCTCTGTGAATGATCTTGCAGCTTCTAGTGGAGTGGGTTGCGGCTCCCCCTGCTCAACACTTTCTACTGTAATCTCCGATGGAACAGGCTCCCCCTGCTCAACATCCTCATTTGCCCCCTCTGGTTCTGCTTCTGGAATTTCCTCGTGCACCATATCTGTGGCCAATCGTGCTGGTGCTGGGTCTGGATTTCTCTTGGCACTGGAATTGGAAGACATTCTGGGCATTTCAATGTCTTCAATTGTTCGGTTTTCAAGAAACTCTACTTACTGGCTTCTGATGACCATCTTTTCCTTTGGATCCCATAGTCTGTATCCAAATTCTTCATCTCCATGGCCTAGGAATATACATGGAGTTGTCCTTGCATCGAGCTTCTTCCCGAGTTCCTTGGATACATGTGTAACGGCTAAACAACCGAATACTCTAGGGTGAGTGTAGGAGGGATTCTTACCAGACCACAATTTCTCCGGAATCTCCAAGTTCAACAGTTCAGATGGTGATCTGTTTATCAGGTAACAGGCACCACAGACAGCTTCTCCCCAGCATGGCTTTGGCAGCTTAGCCATACTGATCATTCCTCTGACTTTCTCCATAATGGTGCAGTTCATTCTCGCAGCGACACCATTATGTGGTGGTGTGTGTGTAACAGTTCTCTCATGTCGAATCCCGTGTCTCCAGCAGTAGGCTTCGAACTCTCTGGAACTGTACTTGCCTCCATCGTCTGTGCGAAGGCACTTCAACTTCTTCCCTGTTTCATGCTCTACCATGGCGTGGAACAGCTTGAACTGATCTACGACCTGATCCTTCGTCTTGAGGAAATACACCCAGATTTTCCGTGAAGCATCATCAATAAAAGTCAGAAAATACTTGTTACCGCCTAATGAATCAACCTCCAAGGGACCAAAAACATCAGAGTGCACCAGACTGAGCAACTCTGATCTTCTCTCTGAAGAGAAATCAAATGAGACTCTGCGTTGCTTACCAATTGAGTAGTGGTTGCAAGGACCTCGTGCAGCATCCTTGGTAAGCTCCTTCTTGTTCAGGGTAGACAACCCTCTCCCACTCATGTGTCCGAGTCTCTGGTTCCACAGATTTTGAGAAGCCTCTTTTTCAGCTACTTTGAGGCTGTCTGCACAAATCTTCACATGAGTCTTGTATAGTGCGCCGCAAGCATGTCCTCGGGCGACAACCATGACACCTTTCGTCATTCTCCATGTGCCATTTCTGAAGTGATTTTCATAGCCCTGTTTGTCAAGAGCTATCCCCGAGAGTACATTCAGCCGAAGTTCAGGAACATGCAGGACATCCTTCAAGGTCAATGTACACCCGACATTTGTCCGCAACTGAATATCACCCATTCCTACTATCCCAGAGGAACTGATATTTCCCATCTTCACTGCTCCAAAATCTCCCGCTTTGTAGGTTGTGAAGTAATCTCTGTGAGGAGTGACGTGGTAGGATGCTGCAGTATCTACCACCCACTCAACATCTTGGGTTGCGTTGTGAAGGCATGTTTCTTCCTGTATGGAGCATATTGCTACATCTGCTTGGACAACGACCAGTGTCTCTCCTTCGTCATTCTTCGGCTGGTGATTGCCTTCTCTCTGCTCTCGTTGCAGTTTTCGGCAATTCTTCTTTAGGTGGCCTACAATGCCACAATGGTAGCACTTATAGGTAGGCTTCCTTCCATCTGAGGATCTACCCCTGGTTGTGCTTCTGCCTCTCTCTCCGTCTCTTCCTTGATGTCTTCCTCGAGTCTCTGTGACGAAGGCTTCTGTCTGTTCTGAGCCAACATCTTTTCTCCTGGACTCCTCATTCGACAGGGCATCTTTTACCATAGGCATGGTAACTTTACCTCCTGGAGCGGAATTGCTGAGAGTAACCACCAATGTCTCCCAGCTATCAGGAAGGGAACTGAGTAGTAAGAGGGCTTGTACTTCATCTCCCAGCTGCATGTCTACTGCAGACAACTGGTTCACCAGGCTCTGGAACTCGTTGGTGTGTTCCGCAACGGAAGTTCCACTCCGTAGCTTCAGGTTCACCAAACGCCTCATTAACAGGGCTTTATTCCGAGCTGTCTTGGCCTGGAACATGTCTTCCAGCTTTATCCACATCCCGTAAGCATCTGAATCCTGTGCTACGTGGTGGAAGACATTGTGACCGATCCACAGCCTAATCTGACCCAAAGTTCTGTTGTTGAGTTTATTCCAGTCATACTCCTTAACAGACTCTGGTTTCACTCCCTTCAACTCGATGACATCAAACAAATCTTTGCAATGCAAGAAATCTATCATCCGAGGTCTCCAGAGGGAGTAATTAGTTGCAGCCAATTTAATCATTGCACCAGAAGACGAATCTCCAATTTTCATTTTAAATTTTAAAGTTTAAAATGTAAATACAATAAAATTGGGGCTGAATTTCACAAATCCGAGGTCACCGTTGCGTCCGGAACGGTCGAAAATGGTGGAATAAACACTTCGTTGGTCTAAATCCGACACAGGGGCTGATTTGTAAATTCCTAAAAGTTCTGGGGCAAAACTGTAAATTTCCAAACTTCAGGGGGCTAAATGAAATTTACCAGGCTGCTGACGTGGCAGTGCTGACGTGGCAAAGTGGGACCGGTTTGCTGACGTGGCAGACACGTGGCGTTGGCGTGGCACTGACGTGGCGGCTGACGTGGCTGCTGACTGGGCGCTGACTGTGCGCTGACTGGGCGTGACGTGGCGCTGACGCGGATCGTCTTCAACCTTCAGCAGCGCGTGCGGCGCGTGGATCGCGTGAGGGAGCGTGGGAAGCTCTCTGTGAAGCGCGTGCGGCGCGTGCGGAGGCGGTGGACGTCGGTTCGGTCGCCGGAAAATACCACCGTGCTCGTCTCGACGTGAACTAGCTGTTGGTACCCTCAAAAAGGAATTTTTGACAACTTTTCCGGAACTCGAATTTTCCGAACCAAACTCCGTTCTTCGGTTTTTCAATCCCAATGAAGAACCAAAGCTCTGATACCACTTGTTGTGATTCACCGATCACTTTAGAGTGTATTTGAGGAAAAACCGAATTGTATTTATTACTCTCAAGAATAAATACTACAAGTTTACAACTAGAAACTTAACAAAAAACCTCACACTCTCTCAAGCTCTCTACTTGGAGCTTACACACACATTGGGATGATTTACAATGATCCTAAGGCTCAAATTTATAGTGATCAAACCGCGTGAACAGTGTCACACGGTTTGCCAACTTGCGCACACACACACAGAGGCTGGCAACACGTTTGTTGCTCTCTTTTCAAACTTCACTTCAAGCTTTCGGTGCCCCTGCTGTCTTCATTGCTTGCTGACTTCTTCTTTTTTGCATGGTTGTCTTCCTCATGCAAAAGCATGAGCTGGAACCACAACATCTCCCTTCACCCAAAACCCCAATGTATGAAAATCTTAACTTTTTTTCATTTACTCTCACAGTTGGAATTTATAAAAACACCTTCAATATTAAAATTTGGCAATAATAATACATCCATTTTCTTTAAATAAAAAATATTATTCGTAAACTAAGCTAATTTTAAAAAATATTGTTATAGTTAGTTAGCATGAAAAAAGTTAGTTAATTAATTAAATTAACATTTTAAAAAAGAAAGAAGACGATTCCACAGTCATCCATTAAACATTGTCACATGCAAATAAAAAACCGAACTTGACACCAAAAGCAAACACAAAACGCAGCGTTTCAATAAACAGATCGAGAGTTGAATGGACATACTTCTTGTTAAGAAACTGTGATTCTTCATCAGTAATCCGGCCTCCGAACAACGCTTTGCCCATCCCTTCCGACGGCTGAGATGTGATCAATCAAAATATAAAAAAAAAATTAAAATTTTATCCGAATGAGCAAAATGACATGGCGAATTTGAAAACTTTATTCAAAAAATTAAAATACCTGGTGAGAGCGAGGGGCGGGGACGGAAGGACGGTGAGAGGAGTCGGAAGAAGGAGTTTCAGGCCACGTCAGAAGATCGGTAGTAGACACGTGTGGCTTTCTTACTGGTGTGGCCATTTCTAATCTAGATTCAGATTTGAGTTTTGCTTTTTTAAGGAAATTTTGAAAATGAAGAGTTAGATATTTTTGGATTATTTTTATTGGTAAGAAGACGTATTTACCCCTATTATTAAGCTATAATATATGGACTTAAAATCTCTTATTATTTTTAAAAAAAAAAAAAACATATAGACTTCATTGTTAATAAATTTTATTATTTTACATGAAAAAATATATTATTTAATATATTTAATTATTAAAACAAACAAAATCTGTTAAGAACAAGAGAAAATATAGACACACACATATATATATATATATTTAAATGATATTGATTTTTATGTCCCTTTCTTTTCTTAAGATAAAGTCCAATAGGTTCTTAATTTTTTTTCATAATGTCCTGTCAAGTTTTTGATTTTTTTCATAATATTTTATCAAGTCCTTATAGTTAAAAATTAATGATAACATATCCATTTATTTTTTATTTTCCTTTTTTACTATTTATCAAATTTATAAGTAATAAAAAAGAATTCTACCGTCAATAATTATGAGACTCATATAATATATTAAAAGCATAAAAAAATTAAACGTAAATTTTTATAAGTTAACTTAGATTATTTTTCATATTAACTATTTTTTTAATTAAAAAGAATAATAAAAGAAAAAATTATCAATTTGTCAATATTTTAGGCTTTCAGATTAATTAAATGCAAGTCTTCTCATGATTTTTTTCCAACTTTAAGTTCGTAAACAGCAGCCAACACTTGTTTTAAACCCATATAACAAAAAAGAAAATAACATTTTTAAAATAAATATAAAAATTTGAAATGAAAAAAATATATTAAAAAAATTGGTGGTTATAATGGAGTTGAAATCTTGAGATCAACTAACTGAATCATGGAGATATTGGATAGAAAAATTCTAGAGAGGAGAAATGGAGAGGGAAAAAACGAAAGAGAGAAAAAGCTTTTAATTTATTATATATGTCTATAATTATTGATGTCATATTTTTATTTATAAATAAAACGTAAAAATGGAAAATAGCAAAATAAATGGATATGTTATCAAAGACTTAACGGTATAACATGAAAATATTAGGGATTCAGAGGATTTTCTCCTTTTTTTTTTTTTTTTTTGTTGGTATCGAGATCACCAAATATGGGTGATGTATTAAAATACAAATAAAAATCCCAACTACATTGTTACCTTTGAAATTGTTTAATCATATGCTAACCAACCTATTGAGAGTTATTAATTAATAAGATAAAAAGAGTCAAATACAACCTCATAATATCAAGAAAATAATAAAAATAAATAAAAATAAAAGGTATTGATCTCGTTAAAACCTCAGCTTGGAGTGACCAAGGAAAAGAACACAACCTCGGAAGAACTAGCTGAAGAAAAATGAAACAAAAAGATGGAATTATAAGCAGAAAGATGGAATTATAAGCAGCTTTGGGTGAATAAACAGGGCCTTCACAGGAAACACCAAGATCTTGGTGAAATTTAAGCAAAAGCCAACCAAACTTTCACAAGAAGCGCCAAAGGCAAAAAGCTTAAGCAAAAGCAATTCCCCAAATAGAGAAAGCTCTTCAAAAACGTTAGTAATTCCGCCGTTAAATCATCCGATCTAAATTTATACGGAGTAGGTAAAATCATATGTGTGAGTTCCATTTTTATTGGCATGTGTCCGTGACAAAACAAATTCAATTGAGTTGTAATATATCATGAAGAACCTTGTGCAATTGGACTGGTCTTTGGCTTCTGTGCATCAGTCATCCGTTAGTGGTGCGTTCGCTTCACTGTGCGAACAACTGGCGTTGGTGCTGTGTTCGTTATTGGTTCGAACTAATGGCGTTGGTGACACGTTCTACTTCGGGTTCGAACGGAAATTCCAGAGAGCAACCGTTCGAGTGTCGTTCACATTTCGTTCGAACGAACTCTTCCAGAGGACTTCACGTTCGAGTAACGTTCTTGTTTCGTTCGAACGGTACTTGTTATTTTTTGTCGCGTTCGATACCCGTTCTTGTTGCGTTCGAACGCCTGTCGCATATTCTGTTTTCAGATGCGCTTTTTTAACCCTATTTTCTTTTCCAAAACCCTACCTATAAAAGGAGCCTCTAGCCTCCTTTTTCTTTTTGAGGAAAACACATTAACCTAAAGCTTTAGCTTTTGTTTTCCCTCTCTATTGAAGATCCCTCCTTAAGATTAAATCTTATTTCATATGAGTGATCCTCTTGTTTATTCACCCCTCACCATACACACATAACTACCTGTCAGATTCAATCCGCTGAGACTTCAGAAGGTCTGAAGGAAGTTGCTTGGTGCATGCTCGGGGAGTTCCTTGGGTGATTACAGTTTTGGGATTAGAGTCAGCAAAGCTGTTGCTATAGGTCTTTTCACCATCTCTGTAAGTTTTTCTCTTATAGTGGATTTGGGTGGTAGCCTATACCCGGAGTGGTTTTTTACTCTAACGAGTTTTCCACTTCGTAAACAAATCTCCTTGTCATCTTTTTACTCTTACTGCTCTTTACTCTTGAGTTATCAGATTTGTTTATTAAGTAATTTATGTGTATTGTGGTTGCTTGTTCTTCCATTATTTGTTCTCTATTCGAAACATGTTTTGAATAGTGTAGTAAATTTTATATTTCCGCTTGTTACACCTATTCCCCCCATAGGTGTGTTGGGTCAGAACTTTATTGTTTTCAATTGGTATCAGAGCCTGACATCGGTCCTTGACCCTTTTCCTAATGGATAGAAGTCAACCTTTGAACTGCCCCCCGTTCTTTGATGGGACTGAATATTCCCATTGGAAAGTTCGTATGAAGGGATTCCTAAAATCCCTAGATGAGAGAGTTTGGATGTCGGTGGAGTATGGATGGAAACCACCGGTTGTTACTGTAGAAGGAGTTACCTCTCCAAAAGACAAACTCTCTTGGTCCAAGGATGAGTTTGATGAGTGCAATAGGAATAGTAAAGCACTCAATGCTATACATGGCGCTATTTGTACTTCTGAGTTTAGAAGGGTTTCCATGTGTGAAGTTGCCAAAGATGCTTGGGACATTCTGGCAACTGTTCACGAAGGTACATCGTCCGTTAGAAACAACAGACTACAAGATCTTGCCACCAGGTTTGAAATGGCTCGGATGAAAGAGGATGAAACCTTTGATGAATTTTATGCTGAAATAAATGACATCGTCAACTCCAGCTTTAACTTAGGAGAAATTATTCCCACCAGTCGTATTGTTAGAAAATTCTTAGATCTCTTCCTGAAAAATTTCTACCTAAGATTACTGCTATAGAGGAGAGCAAAGACGTAGATAAGTTGAAACTAGATGACCTTGTAGGTAATCTTCAAATCTATGAGAGTAAACTTCCAGGTTTTAGAAAGACCAAAAATATAGCCATGAAATCTGTGAAAGTTGAAAAACGCGAAATATCTGATGATGATAAAGTTTCACCCCTTTCAGATGCTGACATGGTCATGTTTGTGAAAAGATTTAAGAAATTCTTGAACCCTAAGAAAAATGACAGTGTTCCTGATAAACGATGGACTGAGAAATCTAGAGACAATAACAATCGTTTTAGAACAGCTAGGAAGGAATATAGAGATGAGAAGGATAAGAAATCCCAAACTGTTAGGTGTCATGAATGTCAAGGTTTTGGCCACATTCGTGCTGAATGTCCCACCTTTCTGAAGTCGAAAGGAAAGAAGGCCATGGCTGTGTCTCTCTCTGATGATGAAGAAGAAGATGATGAACATTCTGATGACTCAGGATCCGAAAGGGATTTTTCTCACATGGCTTTTGCCTGCAGTGTGAATGATCATGAAGAAGATGGAGTCGCCAGCGGAACTTTGGATAGATCTGAGTATGTTGAACAAAGTGACTCAGAGAATGAGGAAGATATCCAGACCGCCTTCACTGAATTGTTCAATGAAAGTTTGAGCATCAAACAGTCAAATTCTGAAATGTCAAAACAACTCAGAGAGACTGAACTTGAACGAAATGAGGCACAAATCAAACTTGGAAAAAGTCAGATTGTCGTTGTTGAACTCAGAGAAAGAAATAAGGGATTGGAAGTTAGGATCAAGACTTTAGAAAGAGAACTTGAACAGACTCAGTCACAACTTTCGGCCTTCTCGTGTGGATCTCAAAAAATTGATCATATGATAGGGCTAGGTGTTCCTTCAGGTGACAAGAGAGGTCTAGGTTATGCTAAAACTGATGACAAAAATGCATCCTCTTCCAAAACTGTTTTTGTTCCTGCTGAAAGATCGAATGTCAAACCTGTTAGAGAAGTTTCTCCTAGGACCTTAGGTGACCAATCTGTCATCTCAAACAACTCTACTAATGATCAGCCAAAAATCTCCCATACTCAACCTAGGTTTGTTCCCACTTGTCACTACTGTGGCAAAATAGGTCACACCCGACCTAAGTGTTTCAAGCTCAGAAAGAACAATTCTAGGTCTAGAAAGACTTTCTATAAAAAAGATTATAGTTCTTTAGCTCAACAGGTTTTTGAACTAACTCGTCAGACCAAAGTCATTAGTGAAAAATTAGCTTTGTTGACCAGGAACTCAGGATCCAATAAAGATCACAGACAGGCTTGGGTTAGGAAAGAAGAGTGTTACGTTGCTCACATAGCCCTCAAGGCTAGGGACAATCAAATGTGGTACTTTGATAGCGGATGCTCCAGACACATGTGTGGAGATAAAGCTATGTTTGTTTCTCTCGAAGAGAACATGACTGGGAATGTGACTTTTGGCGATGGAGGAAAAGCTCCGATTATGGGAAAAGGAAGGATAGCCTTGCCTGGCTTTCCCGTCCTTGATGACGTCCTGTATGTGGAAGGATTGACAGCAAATTTATTAAGTGTTAGTCATTTCTGTGACACTGGGCTAGATGTTCGCTTTGAGAAGAGAACGTGTTCGGTGTTTAATGGTCAAGGTGAGTGTGTCATTAAGGGTCTTAGAACTACCAACAATTGTTACGGTATCTTCGTTGGACAGCCCTCTACGTGTAATGTTGTTCGTTTAGATGAGATTGACTTGTGGCATCAACGGTTGGGACACATAAATTATCATGATTTGTCAAAAGTCTCGAAAAGAAACCTCATTGTTGGCCTTCCTAAATTAGGAAAGAACCGCAATCTTGTGTGTGGTCCTTGTCAGTTAGGAAAACAGACTAGAGCTAATCATACTCGTGTTCCTCACATCCTTACCAAAAGACCTTTAGAACTTCTTCATATGGATCTTATGGGTCCTTCCAAGTCCGAAAGTCTAGGGGGTAAAAAATATATTTTGGTTGTTGTGGATGACTTTTCTAGATACACTTGGGTTGATCTCCTTCGTGAAAAATCTGAAGCTGCTGAAGTCATCCAAGTCTTATGCAGGAGGCTGATGAATGAGAAAGATCTAAATATCTCTAGGATTCGCACTGACCATGGTCGTGAGTTCCAAAATTCTAGTCTCGGATCTTTCTGTGCCGACAAAGGTATAAAACAAGAGTTCTCTGCTCCCATCACTCCTCAGCAGAATGGAATTGTTGAGAGGAAAAACAGAGTTATCCAGGAAATGGCTCGCGTCATGATTCACAGTAAAGGAGTTGCTCTGCACTTTTGGGGAGAAGCGGTTTGCACTGCCTGCCATATTATTAATCGTGTGTTTCTGAGGCCTGGAACTGAGAAGACTCCTTATGAAATATGGAAAGGTAAGAAACCTACTGTCAAATACTTCAGGGTTTTTGGTAGTACTTGTTACATTCTGAGAGACAGAGAAAATCTCACGAAATTTGATGCCAAAAGTGATGAAGGCATGTTTTTAGGGTACTCTCAGAACAGTAGGGCCTATAGAGTGTTCAATAAACGTACTCTTACTGTTATGGAAACTATCAATGTGACTGTTAATGATGGCGAATGTAGTCCTGATAATGAGAAAGAGTCTGTCCCTGTCATTGATAGTAATGAAGACCCTGATGTTGTAGGACACTCTGACAACACGACTAAGACTGATCATTCTGAGAGATGTGATTCCCCTGAGAATGAAAAATCCCGTGAATTAGTCCCGTCGTCTCGTGTTAAGCTACATCATCCTAAAGAAAATGTTCTAGGTGATGTTGCTGAGGGTTTGAGGCTTCGTGGGAGATTAATTAATCAATTATCATTTGCTTGTTACGTGTCTCAGATTGAGCCTAAAAAGGTTGAAGAGGCTCTTTTGGACGAAAACTGGGTGAATGCCATGCATGAAGAATTAAATCAATTCACTCGTAATGAGGTCTGGCAACTTGTCCCTAGACCCAAGAACACTAATGTGATTGGAACCAAATGGATCTTCAAGAATAAAACTGATGAACAGGGTACCATAACTAGGAACAAGGCTCGTCTTGTGGCTCAAGGCTATACTCAGGTTGAAGGGATAGATTATGATGAGACTTTTGCACCTGTTGCGAGGTTAGAGTCCATTCGTATCCTTCTTGCTGTTGCTTGTAGTATGAAATTCAAACTCTATCAAATGGATGTCAAAAGTGCATTTCTGAATGGGTTCCTACAAGAAGAAGTCTATGTTGAACAACCAAAAGGGTTTGTGGATACCGATCATCCTGATTTTGTCTATAGGTTAAAAAAGGCTCTCTATGGTCTCAAACAAGCTCCTAGAGCTTGGTATGATCGTCTTACTGGCTATCTTCTTGATCATGGTTACTCTCGAGGGGGAGTTGACCGGACTATGTTCATTCGAAAGGTCGATGGGATAATCACCATTGCTCAAGTTTATGTCGACGACATCGTCTTTGGTTCTCCTTGTGACACTCTTGCACATGAGTTTGCTAATGCCATGACTCAAGAGTTGAAATGAGCATGATGGGGGAGCTCAATTATTTTCTTGGACTTCAAGTTAAACAACTTGGAACTGGGACGTACGTCTCTCAATCCAAGTATGCTAGGAACCTCGTCAAACGTTTCGGGTTGGAAAGTAAGAAACATACTAGAACTCCCATGAGTACTAGCATGAAGCTTACTAGTGATTTATCTGGCATAAGTGTGGATCATACTTTGTACAGAAGTATGATAGGTAGTCTATTGTACTTAACTGCTAGCAGACCTGACATTGCTTTTAGTGTGGGAGTTTGTGCTCGATTTCAGGCAAATCCTAAGGAATCTCATTTAAGTGCTGTTAAACGTATCATTCGATATGTTCATGGCACTGTCGACTATGGGTTAATGTATACTGAGAACTCTAATACCGTTCTAGCAGGTTACTCTGATGCTGATTGGGCTGGTTGCGCTGAAGATAGGAAGAGTACTACTGGTGGATGCTTCTATGTGGGTACTAATCTTGTTGCATGGATGAGCAAGAAGCAGAATGCCATTTCCTTATCCACGGCAGAGGCAGAATACATGGCAGCTGGGAGCTGTTGCACACAATTGATATGGATGAAACAAATGCTTCATGACTATGGGATCTCACAATCGACTATGACAGTCTTTTGTGACAATTCTAGTGCGATAAACATATCCAAAAATCCTGTTCAACATTCTCGGACCAAACACATTGACATCCGTCATCATTTCATTCGCGAATTGGTTGAGTCTAAGATCGTGTCTCTTGAGTATCTTTCCACTGAATATCAACTTGCTGACCTGTTCACTAAACCTCTTGACAACACTCGATTCGAATTCCTTCGATCAGCCATAGGAATGTGTTTTCTTCCCTAGTGTTTTGTCTTTTGCATGTGTGAGTGCGTTTTATGGTTCATTTTCTCTCCTTATACTGTTTCTTTTTGTTCTTTGAGTCTTCTTTCATTTTTTTTATTAATAAAAAAATGTTATATTTGGCTTGGTTGAGCATGACTAGCATGTGCATGTGATCCTGATATGTAGAATATATGATTATGCTTGTATAATATGCCTTTCTTTTTTCTTGATGCTCTACATACATGAGTGCGTGTGATACAAATCCTTGGTAGGTCTTGTGCTTGCAATTCACATACACGATTTTATTTTATCAAGGCTTGGTCGCATGTATGAGTTTTTTTGGATTGGCAATCTAATCTCTTCCATACTTTGTTTGCTCAATAAGTGTGACATTTGACTAGTTGACCTTGCTATCCCCCTTCAAAAGCAAAAAGTAATAAATTCAAAAAAATGAGACTCAAGTGCAAAAGAGCCAAAATGGCCAAATTCAAAAGATAAGGGCAAAAACCTTTCACTCGAAAGAGTTATTAAATGTGAGCTCATGATCTTATGGGGTAAATATTATAGCATGTAACAAATGTTGCTTAATTTCAGGTCCTAGTGGTGCTGGGTTTGAACACCTATTTTGTGGACTCGGTTTGTCTAGAGATGGGTTTCTTTGGCTGTGTCCAGTTCATAAAATAAGATCTTAAGCATTGATTCTTTGTGCACCTTATTTTCACGCAAGTACTTGACCTGTTTTGGTGTTTGTGTCCTGTGCATAATTGTTGTGTTTAGCAGATTTAAAAATAATGATGCATGTTGTCTCATGTCATAATCGATAGAATTCTGTCTGGGTTTCATTGTACCTGCTGTAGCACTCTTTTAGTCAGATCCTTTTTTATTTCTGGGCACTGTGTCCTTTTGTGTGTCTCGTGATTCTTGCTGTTCACTGTCAGTCTGTGTCCGTTCGTGCTTCGTTCTTTACCCCGTTCGAACGTTACTCGTTGGTGTTTCGTCCTTTCTTTCGTTCGATCATCTGTTTTTGGGCTATTAAATTCGTTCGTGTTTCGTTCTTACTCTGTTCGAACGCCGACCTGTTTGCGTTCGAATTCTGTTCGATTTTCATTCGAACGTCTTCGGGCTCTTTAAATAGTTTCCGTGTGTTTTCTGTTCGCACGGTTCTTTTCTCTCATCTTCATCGTGGTTCTTCGCATTTCACCCCCTCTTCCTTCCATTTCTCGTCAGTTTTGCTTGTGGGCAGCCTAGTTCCATTGATTTCGGTCTCCTCCATCATCAAGGTACCGATTCTTTCTGTTTGTTTTATTTTTTATTTTTTCCTTTTTAGATCTGCTTCTAGGGTTTCGTTTTGTTTTCTTGGATTTTGCCTTATCTCCTTGATTAAGGCTTGTATAATCCTTAGGGCTGTGTCTCTTTATGTTTTGGGGTGTTTCTTTGAGGCGATTTGCATCTGTTATGGGCTCTTTATTGTCGGTTCATCGCCATCGCGTTCGAACGCTCCAAGAATTTCGTTCGAACGCTCTTAGTTTCTTCTCAGCTTATTTCTCTCTGTTCTGATCTTCTTACGTTGATTCGTGTCTTGTGCTTTTCTTATGTGTATTAGATGCCTAAGAAGTCAGTTGCTTCCAAGAAACGTGTAAGGGTTTTTAGGGGGTGAATCCGGTAACGCAGCGGAAGCGGTGAAAATCCGATTTTCAGATTTGTCTCGGATTAATTAAATAAACATATTTATTTAATATTCCAATAATCAAATTAGGAAATAAAATTCAATAAATCATATTTAAGTGAATTTACCAAATTACCCTTGCTTTGGTATTTTGTCCATTTTAGTCCGAAATTGATCTAATCAATTTTGAATGATTCTAAATCATTTCTAAGATGAACTTATGATGCTCAAAACATCAAAACACCAAAACAACCAAAATCCCCAAATTCCTTATCCAAAGCCGAGAGCACCATTTGGGCTCCAATTTGTGCATTTTGCACTTTCATGCTTCAAGACACATCCAAATGATATCCAATGAACATGAAACTTTATATGCATCATATACACACACAAATATACAACATATATGAAAACCCCCAAATTTGGAATTAGTTAAGAGCCCTAATTTTTCAATTTCCACAAATTGGACAAATTAGACCAAATACATTAAATCAATTACTTCAATCATCATTCTTCCATCCAATCCAAGTCTCAACACAATGAAACAACTCAAGATAAAATCTAGGTCATTTAAGAGTGGGTCAATTACTCTAGATTAGCAACATGGTTTCAAAAACCTTAAAAGAAAGTTTACAACTACAATAGTCACAACCTTCCTTCACCATACATGCTCAACACTTCTATCAAACTTCCATCAACAAACAACAAAGAAATAAAGAAAGAAATAATCTAAGAACATCACATGTTGAAGCCTAGAACCTAAGGAACAATTTCCTCTTTAATAGCAAGTTTGAAAAACTTACTAAATTCCAAGCTATCTTTAATCTTTCTTTCTTTAAGTTTCTTCAATGGAGTTTCTTTTAGTAAAGTGTATTAGGTTAAGTGTAAAGTGAAATGAAAATCAATATATACATGTAACAATAAGGCCTTGGCCGAATTTCACATATACAAAATATAAGACATGTAATTTCATTTTCATTTCAAGCTAATTTGGTCAACTTGCATAAATATCTTAATAACAACTTTATTAGATATTTATTTAAGTCAACAAAAGCAACTAACATCATTTACTTTAAATATCCTAATGTAAGATATTTATATTTTAATTAATTTAATCATTTAACAAATAAATAATCAATTAATTAATCAAATACAAATATATTAAATATATGTATAATATTTACATTAAATATTAAAAACATATATTCATTTAGGATATAAGTCAAATAACTCATTTTGACTATTAATTAATGTGTATTTAAATTAATCAAGTATTAAATGTAAATACACAATAATTAGGCAAATGACTATCTAGTCCTTTTAGCACGTATCTTGCGTTTAACCTTTAAACGACTTTATAAATAATTAATATTATTTATTAATGTTGCTCTAGTGCTCTACGAGTATGTTTCATTATTGAGACTCTCTAGATTCAGGTATATCCATCACGAAATTATTTCGTGTCCATAATCTATCCACCCGTAGATTATGACGATCACGGATAATCTCGCTGAACCATACAGGTCGAGGTCATGGCAAATGTATAATTCCTCTGTCACAGGTATCCGGATAAATACCAGAGATATAGATTTAAACGTCAAATCTCTATCGGGATTATCCGGTCGACTATTCTATTAGCAATCTCTAAAAGAATGTTTAGAACTAGCTTCTAAACTTTACCACGGGCCCATGGTTTTATCTGATTGCTAATCATATGGACTACCTATGCTCTGGTACACAGAACTGACGGATCCTATCTTGATACACATAGGACACCCTGAGGATCTATCTACACCCAACGAACAGGCGGAGGTCTGATCTAAAAAGATCGGTGACGTGACTGCCGTCTAAGTGTAGAAGATGTCTCATGTGCCCACAATGGCATCTCAAGTCTAAGAATCACAAGTGCTACTCAACCCAAGAAGATTCTTATTGACGCTGGTGTACCATCCATTAAGAATCTTCGGTGATTCGTTCAGTATTTATCCGCTATAAACACCTACATGTCTATACTAGTCTCCAAGACTTATGGTTCATTGAGAAACCATTGGAATCATATATTCCAGTATACGACATGTACCGGTCTCAACGGGTTTACTATACTGACCAAGAAGTGTAAACCTTGACCAGGAACTGTCTGAGAATGACAACGTCGTGATACTTCTCAATGTCCGTTGCGACGCTTTTGCAACTGTATCATGACTAATCATTCTAGGGTCATTACGTCTTTACCATATAGAAAGATAGATTATACTATAGAAACTGCATATATTATTCATAATAATAATATTTTACAGAAGTATTCAACAGAAATACAACCGGGAATTGGCGCTCCGAGCACCAACCCCAACAAAACGTCCTCGCGATTCTCTCCATGGTGATCGCTTTCGCAGTCCTGCAGCTGCTAAGTTGTTCGATGATCATTTCTCGCAACACAGCTTGTTTTTGGAGCGCAATGTGTTGATTGATGAGTTGCGTGACTCCGGGATTGTGTCCTTGCTGGTTTCCCGCGGTTGGGGTCCTCTTCTATCTGGTTTCACTGGGCCATCTCCCCAACTTGTCCAGGAGTTTTATTCCAACATGGAGGTTGTTTCCACCACTTCTTTCTCCGTGTTCATTCGGGGCACCTACCTGGACATTGATCCCTCTGTTCTCTCTCGGGTTCTTGTGATTCCTGAGGTACCATATCCCCAGTATCCCTGGCCTCCTACGAACGGCCCATCTGATCAATTTATCATGGATGTTGCCACTGGACAGCATCGTTCGTTTGTTGGGGGTACCATCGTCATTGCCTCTCTGCTGCCTTCTTACCGCTTGCTTAACAGGATAGTGTGTCACAATCTTTGGCCGAAGTCCCATGTGAACACTCAACCGATTGCCAGGATTGCATTCCTTTATGCTATTGAACAGGGACTCTCTATCGACATCCTCAGTGTGATTTTACGTGAAATGACTCGCATTTGCAATGCTTCTTATGTTGCTCACACCCTTCCGTATGGATGCCTCATTCGTCGCATTGTCTCGGCTCTGGTTCCAGATTTTATGCATGATCCTCCTCTCCCTCTGCTCAAGCCTGTTGGTCGTCAGACTGTTGCTATGGGTGCTGCTCATCTTCCTGCACATTTTCATGCTCCTGCTCCTGCTCCAGCCCCTGCTCCTGATCCGGCCCCTGCCGCGCCGGCCTCGGCTACTGCCTCCTCCTCTGCCGCTGGTCCATCGTCTGATTTCTACCAGCGCATTGTGGATTCTCAGGCTTCCATTCTTGCTGAGCTTCGTCTGGTTTCCGGTGGCCTATCAGAGGTCCGTTCTTCTGTCCGTCGCCTAGAGGATCAGTTTGCTCGTCACCTTTCGTCGTCTCATGTTGCTTCTGATGCCGATGAGTCGTCTGCCAGCTCGGAGTCTGATTAGTCCTTTTGCTTCTTTTTCCGGCTTTTGATACAGTTAGGGGGAGTCCTTATTTTTTTTTGTGATCGTCATTGTAGCCTGTGTGCTATTCTCTCGCCTCTTGTATCTGTTTGGTTTCTGGACAGCATTGAAACTTTTTATCTATGATAGTGTTTCATTTTGCTTATTGCCTATTTGTGTGGTTTTGCTTGCTATATGTTCTTCTCTTAACCATTGGCTTAATTTATGTCATTTATTGGTTCGGGTTTATGCTTTCTTTGTCATTTCGTGACAAAAAGGGGGAGTAATAGTTCTAGTGATCTCCGGGAGTTCATATTAAGTGGGAGAACCAAATTTTACATGTTTTATGTCTTTCTTGATAATCTCAATGCTTTTCACGGTATCTTTTTGTTTGTGGATGTTACAGGTAACATGTATGTTGCTGTGGTGGCATTTTTCAAGATTACTTGTTTAGGTATTAGATCGAGTCCTATTGTAATTAGTCACTGTTTAGATGGTTGACAGTTGACTGCTTTTTCTTTGGGTCTATTACCGTAGTCTTTGTAATAGGTAGTGTTTTGTCACGGAATGCCAAAGGGGGAGATTGTGAGTTCCATTTTTATTGGCATGTGTTTGTGACAAAACAAGTTCAATTGAGTTGTAATATGTCATGAAGAACCTTGTGCAATTGGACTGGTCTTTGGCTTCTGTGCATCAGTCATCCGTTAATGGTGCGTTCGCTTCACTGTGCGAACAACTGGCGTTGGTGCTGTGTTCGTTATTGGGTTCGAACTAATGGCGTTGGTGACACGTTCTACTTCGGGTTCGAACGGAAATTCCAGAGAGCAACCGTTCGAGTGTCGTTCACATTTCGTTCGAACGAACTCTTTCCAGAGACTTCACGTTCGAGTAACGTTCTTGTTTCGTTCGAACGGTACTTGTTATTTTTGTCGCGTTCGATACCCGTTCTTGTTGCGTTCGAACGCCTGTCGCATATTCTGTTTTCAGATGCGCTTTTTTAAACCCTATTTTCTTTTCCAAATCCCTACCTATAAAAGGAGCCCCTAGCCTCCTCTTTCTTTTTGAGGAAAACACATTAACCTAAAGCTTTAGCTTTTGTTTTCCCTCTCTATTGAAGATCCCTCCTTAAGATTAAATCTTATTTCATATGAGTGATCCTCTTATTTATTCACCCCTCACCGTACACACATAACTACATGTCCGATTCAATCCGCTGAGACTTCAGAAGTTCTGAAGGAAGTTGCTTGGTGCATGCTCGGGGAGTTCCTTGAGTGATTACAGTTTTGGGATTAGAGTCAGCAAAGCTATTGCTATAGGTCTTTTCACCATCTCTGTAAGTTTTTTCTCTGATAGTGGATTTGGGTGGTAGCCTATACCCGGAGTGGTTTTTTACTCTAACGAGTTTTCCACTTCGTAAACAAATCTCCTTGTCATCTTTTTACTCTTACTGCTCTTTACTCTTGAGTTATCAGATTTGTTTATTAAGTAATTTATGTGTATTGTGGTTGCTTGTTCTTCCATTATTTGTTCTCTATTCGAAACATGTTTTGAATAGTATAGTAAATTTTATATTTCCGCTTGTTACACCTATTCCCCCATAGGTGTGTTGGGTCAGAACTTTATTGTTTTCAATATGTTATCTCAAACTCTTTCAAGAAACATACCCATTGATTTCAAACCCAAAACCTACGAGACAGATCTTAAGTCCCACACAATTAAAACCACGCAACTTGAAAAAGCATGAGTGAAACGAACCATCAATGTGTTCACGAGGTGTATACAATTATTCCATCGAGTAATCAAAGACCAATGAGGGAGAATCCTCATATTTGCGAAGGTGTAGAATAATAAGCATCGAATCACTTTCAATCCAAAAGTTGTGCCACTCATTAACGAAAGCTTTTTCAATCACCAAAATAATAGCCATAATTTTATTAATTTCCGGCAAAAAATATAAATAATAGATTAGATGTCACCTACTTTTTTTTTAAAAAAAAAAATTTAATGGGAGATTATAATATGTTTTCTTATTATAATTCTTTTCTTATTTTAATAGTATATCATTTTAATTTTATAATTTAAAAATACTAAATTATTATATTAATTAATTAATTTAACTTGTTTAAGATGAGATTATATTTTAATATTGTAATGGATTTCTAATTTTAATTTTATAATTTATTAGTAAGGGATATTTTACTTTTGTAATTTAATTAAAACAATAATTATACAGATTAGATACCACATGACATGGTGAGAAAATTTTAAAATGTTTAACTTATATATATACACAAACATATATTTATATTTATTTTTCCGGATTATTTGTGATTGATCCGCGGTAAATACATTTTACGCAAGCACACATATCACACAAGTAGTATAAAAATATCGATCTCATGAGTACTTATTTCTTACGTTGTTAATTATTTAAGCTGCTTATTTACAAGTATCTAATTGGGATTGGAGAGATTGTTGTTGGTTGAAGATGAATTTGACTAAAATAAATAAATAAAAATACAATAAAATACAAAAGAAATTAATAAAGACAAAATATTCAGGGTTGTGAATCCACCCAATATTACTCTAATGATGAATTGACACTTTTATACATGTGTAATGCAATGGTTTATTAACCTGGAACACTACATTATGCAAAAGCATTTTTTGATGGTCGAATGCAAATATTCAAAATGACTTAATTAACTATATTTTTAGGTTAACTAAGAAACCTCAAATTCATTAAGGTCAAGTTCCAATTATGGTTACACAAGCCAGACATATATGTCTATCCCAGAAGGAAATCCCTAAGGTGAGGTCGTATGTTATTGGATCTAAGACTTAAACATAAAATCCCTTTGTCAAATTCATTCTACGTTTACCACATCAATTTTTTTGGTGATCAGACAACAAGAAGCATTAAAGTTAAAATT